>JAUJYU010000490.1:0-13017 GCA_033995675.1 Nothrus silvestris
ATGCTTTTCATTTTAAAAAATTTATATAAACAAAATAAAATAGTATTATTAACTCTTTGTTTTGTTGTTGAATTTTTGAAACCCATATAATTATAATGTGGTATACAATTTGTTTAATAATTTTAGATCATTTTAAAATGTAATGTTAATGAGATCTTTTACATAATTGAAATTGTCATTATTGTTACGATCAAAATGATGACTTATAAAATTGTTAAATACTCACAAGTCACACTCATTTGATTTTGGCTTTTAAGAGATTTTATATAATCTTAAGATGTCTTTAAGAGACACTTAAAATAATAGTCTCATGCAGTCTCACAAAGATATACAAAGCGTGGAATGCATTATTATTATCATTGTATCAAACAAAGTCATTCATTTTAGGCTAAACTTAAATAGTTTCCAATTAAGGCGATAATATTTCATCTTTTATATTTAACTTTAAAGTAGGAACAAAATAATAGATATTTTTCAAAAAACATTTTCATTGCACCCAAAAATTAGTTCAAAAATTAATTTCTTAGGTTTTTTATGATTGTATGAAATACTTAAGAGCATATATCGTCCAATCAAACAATTTATGAATTGTTACTATTTTAGAGAATTTATTGATATTGAGTCGATTAACATAAAACAATTAAGAGATCATTATTGTTAAGGAAAATGCGCTTTAATTTATAATTGATATAATAATAATTCAAAGAAATGCTTTGCGGAATATGTGAGGATTTTAAAAATTATTAAACCAATTTAGTAAGTTCTTAATTGAACTTAACTTATATAGGTTTTCACAACAAGTCAATTGGTTGAATGGTATTCATTAAATGGGAAGATTCATACTTAAACGTAGCAAATAAGCACCTTATTATCCAATAAACTATATGTATTTGATTTGTACTAATGCTTATTAAAGCAATTGTTAAATTTTTTAAAAACCAAATATTAGGAATGTTAAAGTTGAATGACTTTTTAATTATTTAATTCATAGACTCTCATAGATCACTTTTCAATTTACTAAATATCAATATATATTTAATTATCATCAAATTATAGATATATCAGAACATGTAAAAAGTAAGTGAAAACAATTCAGTTTTATCTATTGAACTGTCTTTCAGTTTATCGTAAAGCAAACCATTGAGGTTCGCAACAAATCGATATTAAACTGTATTTGAATGAGTGATAAATTTTAAAAATCTCAAAAACAGCTCAACAGATAAGGGGAAGAATTTAGTGTTAAATAAAATTAAGCAAATAATCAGACTGCATATTAAAGTGTCTTAAATATGAACTTTTTTGACCTAATAATAAAATTATAGTTTAATTTAGATTATGTCCCAATTGAGGACATCACAAATTTGGTGAGCTCTCAAAATATGCAAATTTTATTTCAATTATTATAATCATTAATAGATAATAATAATCGAAAGGCACGGCGCCAAAGATCGGTTTCGTTAAATTTTTCCAATGACTAGTGGTTGTGATGTTGTTATGCATAGAATGAAAAGATAGTAGTATTAAATGCGGAAAAGGGATCACCTGTTAAGGCATTGGCAAACTATGAGACTTGTTTGCAATTTTGTTCCAAAAGTCACATCCAATCTTAGTTGTGACCAAATAATTGTCTTTAATTTAAAATCTCAAATTGAGTGAATGAGCACATGTTAATCATATGTATTAAACTATCAATTTTCAATTTTTCAATTGTATAATATTGGCACAGAAGCTGAATATAAGGTTTAGTCATTTTGTTAATCATGAGACTATCACTATATTCTTCAGCGGTTAAGATCTGAGCAATATGTTAGCCGATGTACTTGAATAGTATGGAACAAGTTGGTCAGGATGGAGAGCTGCTAGGGTGAGTCTGCATCTGCTCTAATCTAATCCAGCTTTGGTGTATGTATTGAGCTCTACCCTGTGAGTATCATTACATTCCATAAGATATAGATTAACAGTTACTATACTCTCACTATAAAGTCTATCACAATGAGCACACATTCATGTTTTGACAAATTCTAAAATGGATCATAACTGGTCTCATGAGAAGCAGATTAGCCTCACAAATGACAAACTTGCTAAAGATCATGAATTGTTATTAAACAACGGCTAAACATTTACTATAATGACTACAAGAGATTAGTCATTAAATAGCTCTGTGCGATATTATAGGCAAATATAAATTCACATTATTATTGTAATGAATCAAATGGGCCTATAATTACTATCCGAACGCAACGCTGTGAAGAGCAAAGATTAAGACTAAAATAATAATAATAATAATATAGAATAATTAATACACATTGACTTATTTATGGCAGATTAATAACTAGCAGCAGCTTTTGTGCACATCCCATAAACAAAGAAACAAATTATTAATATGAGAATCACATAATGTATAACACTATTAAGATGTGCATTATTTCTTCGAAAAGTTCGGCTAAGACTCGAAATTAGGCATCAAAGCTATATATCAATAACTAATTTAATAGTTTAAAAATAATTACAACAATTGTATTTGTTTTTCGATAATTTGAGGAAAAAGTTGACCATTACCATCACCATTACTATAAGAGGTAAAGTAACTTCAAATGAGTTACATTTGTAATCTTAATTATGTTAAGAGTATATCATACTTATGACCAACTAGTTTATAAGACTAGTTTAATATACTCCCAATCAGTCTTTGAAACAATAGCTCATGTTTATTACACGGCGCTATATAATTATATTTTTATCATATATAATATATTTATATTTATATAAGTTTATTTTATGGACAAGAGTTAATTCACGAGTTATGGCTTTGTGGGCAAGGCTGGGAAATTTCACTAACTCAAAATCGTTGAAATTTAATGGTCTCACTCGCCATATCGTGATTATTAATGGACAAAAACTTCAATACATAAGATGACAACAATAATACATACGTTTATAATAATTATAATAATCAAATCAAAACTACATATCACGATAATTGTTTTGCGCGATCTTCTATAACGGGAAGCACACAGTCAGATGAGCATGAATTTAAAGGCAATCCTGTTTATTAAGTATTAACTTAAATCATACTTTTCAATCGAATTGCTTTCAAAGTTTGATATATGAATGCAAACTATTCGCAAATTTGTTTTCGGTGGTCCATTGAATTGTACCAAATTTGAAACTCTAAATTCTATTGCTGTACAGGTATGACACCTATCACTACAGGCATGACACCTATCACTACAGGTATGACAATAAGGGAAATAAATGTATATCACTATAACTGAAGCTTCAGAAAAGTATAATCCAAACACAGCCAAGCATTGAAACATGATTTGCAAACTTGCAACATGTCTTATGTTATCTTTTGTTATGTTGTATTTGTGTGCAAAGTAGTGCCCGTCACTACATTTCAGCTTAATATCCATTCTAAAAAAGCTCCTGAGTTTGGTGACTATGCAATACATGAAATACAAATCAGTCAATAAGTGAGTCAATATTTTAAGTTACTTTAATTTAAAGCTGTATTTAATGATCAGCTTTTACTATTTGGCATCTGAGGGGTCGGGGTTTAAATGACAAAATTTTCAATATTATTATATTAATAATAATAGTTATATATCATATCTTATAATACAATTGTAGCGACCAATCACATAAAGGCAAATCACAATCAATGCAGAAGATTATAATTAAATACGTAATTGAGCTACAAATATAAGCTTTTGGTGTATTTCACAATAATTTATTTGAATTAAACGACAACTGTTTTGTTGGTGTCGTTAATGTTTGTCATATATTAAAACTAATGAAAACATGCAATAGATTTAGGAACGATTAGTGGAATTAATTAAAATCGCAAAAATGTCTTTTTACGAGTTAACACCGATTAAAACATGCAATCAAATGCTAAGCACCAGACAATCAGTCATTAGAAGATACAATTTTTGGAATTTGGACTTCATTTAATAGTTGCCAAACAACTGGACGGTTGATATCTATTTAGAAAACATTAAAAGTATTCGTTTCATTATTCAGACGACTTTCAAAGTCCAAAGACATTTTCAAGGCATTGGCATAATATTGGTATAGCAAACAAATTACTAACTAATTTCAAGTTTAGTGCGAACATCCATTATTCCAAAAACAATCTCTTAATCTTTAAAATACGATGCATTCATATATTTGTTGATGGAATCAATTCGGTATATTTGGTAATTCACATGTGAAATACATGATAGAAAGTTATCGGTTAAATGTATTCAATGATTTGTTGCATTGCACGTCACGAATGTTAAAGTATGAGTTTTAAAAAACAAAACATTTGTTAGTTTTCATTATAATTAAATGATTGTGCATTTTAAATATGGATTTGGCAAAAATGATGAAATCAATAAAATTTAAGCATTCAATGATTTTTAAGATGATTATATTCCAAACACATGAGCAATAAAATAGATGATATGTCTATAACAATAATTGCTTTTATAATCTTCAAGTGATTGGAATTCTTAGTGCTAACTAACGCTCATTAAAACTAATATGAATTTAATTCACGGCAAAAAATCTTACTTTAGACAAAAGACATTAAAACAGATCAAATCACTGGGACATAGAATGAGATAAGAGATAATGTTTAATTGTTTGAACAAAACATCACCGGTAAGATTAAAGCCATGAGACCCAGAAACTGACAATTACAGCATTATTTAACTTAAGAGCTGCCTATGACTAATGCAATTGTTTTAATCTTTTCACGCGTTTCCATCAAATTAGAAGTTGGTATTCTATCACTTGACTAACTTCCCATTTGGTCAGCTTTTCAGATGCAGTTTAAAAGTTTAGATAAATTTGAGGATAACTGCGATCTGTTTTGTAGGAAAGTTATTCAAGAGGCACACTTATGAACCACTCTTATAACAACTCAATGAATATTTTGTTTTGCAAAGCTCTCGAATATTGTACTGCACTCTAAATATCAAACATCAGATAAAATGCTTAGTAATTAAGAAAAATCTAGGATCTTATGCATTGCTTTTCAGTCACTTTGATATCTTCGTAATATATTCGTTAATCGAGTCAAATAATAAAAGTTTAAATGAATGACAAAAGTGATTGTTTACAGTGATTATAAATAGTTTAGAAGCGCCTCATGTTTAGCAAATTATGATTAATAAAAGTAAGTTTATCGGAATGCTATCTATTGAAGCTAAAAGAACAAGTTGAATAAGTACAGTACGTACAGTACAAGTACAGTACGTACAGCACGTACAGCACAAGTACATGAGTTTACAAAGTTTTAATTAATACGAGACAAGAAATACTCGATTCAGCGCAATACGCATGACTTAATTGTAATTATAATTCAATTTAAGTTCAATTGTGCATCGTTTCAATTAAAGCACGAAAGTGCAGCTCAACTGTGCATCAAATAAATATTATTCAAAATTGATTGCAGTCTATTCGTGATGCGAATCGCGCGCTTTAATAACACCTCAACTGTCATCCATATGTTTGAGTCCTTTGAGTGAAATTATTAAATGCTATTTCTTGTCTTCCAAAAGATGTGCACAAATACAGGTATTGATAGTTTGATTTGTTTAATTGTGCATTTGATAGGACTTTGTGACAAAAATATTGATTAGCACTATATAAATGAGCCAACTAGTAATGAATCTATTTGTTAAATTAGAAATATCATAAATGTGTCAGCGCGAACATGATCACTGGGCAACGCACTGACCATCAAATCTTAAAATTAAAAGGAATTAACATGATTATATAAGTTACCCGCTTATGATATACATATAGGATATTTACACTAAATAAAAGCTATTTACAGTTTTGTTGATTTTTTTGGATTTTTTATTTTTATTCTTCTAATTAATTAATTACTTAATTAATTACTTAATTAATTACTTAATTAATATACTATTGTTTTTGGAAAGTTCATAACTATAAAGCACGCGTATCACAATATTGCAGGAATCGAGATGGGGATCAATTCCTGCTTTGCTCGAAATAAATATAGTAATAAATTCTCGTATAATTCGCAGGAATTCATATCATATCATACGGAGTGGCTTTCGCTATAGTCAAAAATCACACTATGGTTAAAGTTAAACAAAGAAATATAATAATAGATAAATCGTATTATTGGATCCTTTTTGCGTCAATCGCTAAATCACGAATAATTTGGCTTTTATACTGATTGAGTCAACTCTGATATCTTAAGCAATTATCAACTTAGACTCTAATCAGAAGATAATGGCATTTTTCATTGGTGTATATGTAAGAAGTGTTTCGTTTAAATGTAATGTAAGTGCATGTCTCTTGTTCTTTGATTACATACGATTTGGTCAACTTTGGTTTCGTCGAATAAATAGCTTTGTTTTGGCAGATCTCATATCAAACATGATTAATATTTAAAATAAATAATATATGAATTTTATCGAAATTGAGATACAATATAATTATGAAAATATCATTATTGCCAAAAATAATGAAATCATCTGTTAATACAAATGTCGTAAATACAAATTTATTTTCAAAAATTGCATGCAATACACAATGGGTTTGAAGATATAGGTTATTGTGCTTTCAGATTTAATCAAACATAATTTCAATTATATTCATATAAACATTGCTTCACTGTTTTTATTAATTTAAAATTTTAATTAAATAATTTATTGGAAAAATTAAAAAACCAAACTTTCGGAAATGACATAACTTTTGATATTATATTTGATTAACTGATGAAAAAGTATGTTCGATAAGTGCTTTTAGTAACAAATTTTCGACGAAGTGAAAGTCGACCAAACAATAGTTTTTTGCGAACGATAAGACACCATTTGTTTGTATGTTTAGTGTTTAACAAATAAAACTAATATCTGTAAGAAATTATTATAACAATTGCTTTTCTACAAATATCAATTGCCAGCAGAGATTGCAATACCGATAATGAAGTAGAGATGTATTTACATAATGCACACAAAATAATAATAATAATTAATAAACTAAATATTGATAATAAAACTTATTGGTTAAGGTAATGCTGCATCAAAACACTGATATGGTAAGAGTTGAAGACATACACGTTTAAGGCATGCACGAGGATCTGGCACTTGTATTTGAATACTGCACTGCATGCATGCATTAACCTTAAAAGCTGAACAAAAGTTACTGTAAATTTATGTGAATTGATGTGATTTTAGTCATAATTCCTGAATTTGAGAAATGGACTATTGAATGGACTAATTGTCATTTTGTCGTTAAGCGTTAGCACAGGAGATGCATTGATTGAGTGAAAATTGTAAATTGCGCTTTTGTTAGCAAGTATTCAATTGCTATCAACTAATAAATTCTAATTGTCTAATAATATGTATAATTAATTAACTTTTACGTTTGAGTGTGACTTTTTGCAACATTTACAATGAATGAAATGAGATTTTGAACAAATAGTTATTATTCATTTCAATTCATAATTTTTATGATAACCTTTAAAAACTCAAACTATAAGATAAATTAAATCGACTAAAAATATACAATTGATATCATATATATCATGATTGATACAAATATGAAGAGCAACATTAAATATAACATAAAAGTGACCATCAATTTAAACTAATTGCGATGGCTGTTGATCAGTCTCTATCACAATTCACTTTATGGTGCGCTGAGAAATGTTATGATCAACGTCTTAATGGAGTTCGTCGTCTATTCGCGTAATAATAAGAGTAAATTTGATTTGATTTTATTTGAGCCCAAAAGCAAACCTAAAACGCTTCTCACAAAAACGTCGATCATATTCGAAATGAAATTAACAATTTGAGAAATTGTCGGAAGATCTTTGTTGCCGTCGCATTGTTATGAACACTTGTTATGGTCAATATTTGATGCTAAATAGATCAGCATTGATAGCATTAATAGCTTTAATAGCTTTGAAATCACGAAAAGCATTCATATTCACTAATTGACAGATAAAGTAGAAGAATGCTATCATGATATCAGTCGATTTACACTTATTTGGATTTCTATGTACTTAAAAGGTATGTTTGTATTTGTAAAACGCGTGATAAGAGTTTTACAATAAAATAATCAGTCCTACCTTTGGTAGCAATTAATTAAAATGTTAATTAGTTTCGCCTCCGAGTAAATCGCCGGGTAATAGACTTTGGATTGAAGAAGGAGTGCTTCTGTCTGGTTGAGCATTGAGACTACTGGGAGGTGCGCTCCATAAGTTATTGCCGGAATTAGAGAATGGCCACAAACTCATTCCTGAACTGTTCCAACCCGGAGAGGTAGTGCTCGAGTCCATCTTAGATGGCGTTGAGTTGGAGTTTCCGTATTGGAGAGAGTTATTGGCGTTGCGATACATAGCTGTTGACGACTGGTTCACTCCATTCGATGAGCCGTTGTTTTGGCCGTTTTGAGACCAGTTTAACGGATTGGATGACATTTGTTGACCACCACCTGAGATGAGCTGCAGGTATTGCTGAACCTCTGATTCCGGTGGTATATCGGCCAGTATTGAAGTGTTTCCTAACACGCAATTGTTTAGAGCCGACTGAGCTTTGGCCGCCTCTTCACGAGTTGAGTATCGGGCGAGTGCTATGCCGTGATTGAGGAATAAGTGGAACAGTTGAAGCGGACCGTGTTGTAGACAGAGTGTCTTTAGTGTCGAGCCGTCGATCTGTATATTACAATCATAACAATGATAATGTCATTAATAAAGTGTTTGCATTACAAGACCTGTGGTGTAAGATTGCGAAGAAGCAGAAACTCAGAGCCCGTCATGCGGTCCAATACCATACCACCAGTTGGACGATTATCTGCATTCCATAGATTGTGAGCTGAGCTCACTGTTGAGTTGGCGTTCACAGAGTTGGATAAAGTTGTGGCCGGACTCTTGATCTGAGGCGCTAACCCTGGAGGGGGACCTCTAGTTTTGGAAACGGAACCACTCCATAAGTTATCAGTGCATGAGTTCAATTGCAGATCTGTGTTGACAGACCCCCAACCCGGAGATTTCATATTATTCTTAGGCTTGTTTTCAACGCTATTATAAATGTGCGAATTGGATGGCGGAGTAAAAGCCCACGTACTTGAGGACAGTGAGAGCAACGAGTCAGCAGTGGAGTTGGCCGCGCCCGGACTCAGTTTGGTCGGCCAGTTGAATAGCATCGGGTCTTTGATTGTGTTTATTGATAATGGAGACCGGTTTACACTGCCAGGAGTTATAGTGGGGTCATCTTCTATGCTTTTAAGGCTGGAGTTGCCTTTCCATGGCTTTCCCGGTTCGAACTCTGGCACCAAATCGTTTAGATTATATGCGTCTTGAATTGATGGCTGAATTGAATTCGACATCTCCTTCAAGTCATTATGTTTTTGAACGTTTGTGCCGGACATGGAATTCACGTTCACATCTGAAGGCCATCCCGAGTCCTCATTGCCAGCAAAACCGGTCCAATTGGGAATATCACCTCTCGATAGCATATTATTAGACTGTTTAGGCAGTGGTCCGGGCGCTCGACTGAAATCACTGGGAATAGAAGTGATGGGTATGTTATTAACATTGAGTTTATTGTCATCTTTGCTATTAAAGGCCGGCTGTTTCCAAGTGGTCTGAAATCGAGAAAGTGCTTGAGAGCCGAGATCTCTGTCATTCGATATCACAAGAGAGTTGTCCTGTTGTGAAGTCTTGAAAAAGTCATTATTGGAAGTCTGTTGTTGTGAATGCATTTGTGTCGATGTGTTTGCATTGTTTCCAGTGTTAACCATATTAGGAGATTGTGGTACCAATTGTTGGCTTTGGTGCTGTTCTTTTAAAAATATCGCCTGTTGTGCAGCGATTTGGTTCTGCAGATTGAGAATACGCTGTTTTGTTTGAGTGATTTGTACATTAATTGAGGACTGGATTGCTGGGACTGCAGCTGCGTTTGTCGGTCCAGTTTTGCTTAAATGCTGATTCGCTGAGATTTGTAACTGATGTAGAATTTTAATTTGTTGTAACAATTGATATAAAAGTTGTAGAGTAGGCGGTGCTAAAGGTTGGTTCAAGATCTGCATCGTCAACCACAACAATAAACAATCATTAATATTATCAACACATTTACAAATTCATTACATCATTAACAAAGTAAAGGCCAACTATTTAATTAACAAACCTGTGCATTGAGATGCCCGGCTTGAACTGCCAGTTGAATTTGTTGTACCAAAACTCTAAGCTGAGCTGCATTGGGAAGTGGATTGGACTGTGCGCTACCAATGCGACTTCCAGGAGGGTTAGCTCCTTGTTGTTGCTGTTGCTGATGATGTTGTTGTTGTTGTTGTTGCTGTTGTTGTTGTTGTTGTTGTAATTGTAAGGCACTTTGAACCTGATTAGCCTTAATTAGCAAACATTACAATATTATTAATATATTTATATATGTTTATAATTGCCATAATATTGTATAAGTGCTTACTTGTGTGAATGACTGTTGTGGAGTAGTTTGTTGTTGATGTGTTGGCTGCAGAATTGATCCCAAAGCATTTCTGTTGTTAATACTGGTAAGACTAGACGTGGCAATGCCTGGTGTGTTACTAAGTAGACTAGGAGTATTGCTATTCATTCCCGAATTCTAACATATTGGCAACAATTGAGTATAAGCTACAATCAAATCTTTATACAACTTTTAATTAAAATAGCAATACCTTAAAACGTTGTAAGCCCTCTAAATCCATTGGATTTTGCTCTCGAGCAGAACTATTCTTGAGTTCAACTATAAATATGAATAAAATTGTATTAAAGCATTTGAATATTAGAGTAAAGAATGGAATGATATAACTCACTGATTGCATCCTCAAGTTTCATACCACTATTTCGAAGAGCGTTTTCAACGTCGTCTTTCTGTTGTTGTGAATACAAGTTATAGAAAATAGTTTCAAATAAAAGACTGAAATGAGTTTATTATAATTGCAAGCATTTATACCTTGAATCCCATGTCAGTGAGAATGCGGAACTGCTTTGAGGCCCAAATGATATCTTTGGACAAAGGCTTGCCCTGTTTAGGTCCCCCCCAACTGCTTGTGTCGATCTGTCCGTCACTCCAAGACGGTGCTGAAGATGTAGATGCCTTTTGTTTGGTTGGCCAATACCCCAGTGGACTAGAGTTGGAATCGACCCAATTGGGTGTGTTAGGTGTGTGCGCAACACTTTTGATATCATTGTCACACCAGAGAGAACCGGAACTGTTTGACGGCGAATCGCGATGAGTAGACATATCAGTCCACGAACCGCCTCGACTGTTCTGAGAAGGTTGTGATGGTTTCGCCCAATTCTCGACACTTTTGCCAGAAATGGGCGCAGAATTGGCCGGAAGACGAATCATTCCCGGACTAGAAGGAATCATTCCCGGCATACCCACGCTCGAGTTAACAACCATTTGAGATGCGTTATTGCCATTTGCGTTATGGGCGCTATTGTGTAGGTTATGTGTTATTGGTTTGGCAGATGAAGATTCTTTCCAATGGGAAACCTTTCCCTGACGAGTAGGATTACCCCAAACAGCCGTTCCGTCGTCGAAATTCCCGCCTCGACCCTCACTCGACTCTTTATCCCAACCAGAGTTGTGGTTGTCTTTCTTTTGAGTAGACTCTGGAGCCCAAGTGCCAAACGACTCGTTTTTATTGTCAGTCCATTGAGGTTCTGATCCGTTGCTATCATTTTGTTCTAAATATGAGTAACAAATGTTAACAATTCAGTCAATTATAACACAGTAAAGTCGAAATGCATACCATTATAGTCATTCCAAGTTGAGTTCTGATTAACTTTTGGTCTGTTTTCAGGATTGTATCTGCTCTCAGAATTATGTCTGTTGTCAGAGATGTGTCTGTTGTCAGAGCTATGTCTAGAATTGTCAGAATTATGTTTACTCTCAGAACTATGTCTGCTGTCAGAGTTGTGTCTGTCAGTGTGATTCCACTGCATATTACTATTTGAGTTATTATTATTATTGTTATTATTATTATTATTATTGTTTGGATTATTATTAGAATTATTATTAGAATTATTAGCCGACCAATTGTTTGGATTATTGGAAGGCGGGGGGACTCCTGTCCAATGATTGCTGGGGTCCTCGTCTTCACCCCAAGTGCCGCCGATATGAGTAGAGGGCGTGTGATGTCCCCACGGCTGAGATGTGGGCGAAGGAGTCGGCCCTTTCGTTTTGTGACGGACGGTATTTTCCCAGATCTCAGTGCCTGAACTTGTGCTGCTTTTCCACTGCGAAGCACTACTACTCTCTTTTGGACTTGACTGAGGGGACGGAGGCAGTTTCCAGGGGGAGTCCTGGTTTATCACCTGGAGGGTAATCATATCAATGTGTCAAATATTAATGTAGCTCGAGTCGATTCTTAATTAATTCATATTATTTTTAGTCATTCATATCATTCATTCTACATATCTATCATTCATTCTACATATCTATCAGTCATACATATCTATATCTCACTGTCTTTCGCAACTCATTATTCTTTTATACGATTCATAAACTTTCAAAAGATTCAAATAATTCAGGTTTTACTTAATTTTTCAAAATTTAATTCAAATAAACTGTAGTTATAATCGAATTTGTGCTAAAATTTCTGCATTTGATTCCATTGTATTTAAAGAGGTCACCAATTATTTTCAAATTAATTATTATCACAGAATGTCATTCACACCACTTTTTATATGAATTTCTTTTGAAAATGGGAGACAATATACTTGTCTGCAACTGTTCTGTGTTTTATCTTTTTTCACACAAGTTGTTAACATTTTCTTTTATGTATTCAATTAAACACTATTTTCGACATTAATATAACAATTGACTCTTAAATTAAAATAACATTCAGAATATATTTTAAATAAAAAAATACTAACTCAATGCTCAACTGTGGGTTTATTTAATACTATTTAATTACTATTTAATAACAACTATTTAATTCAAAGTCTATATAATCAAAGGTATGCCAGAAATATTGAAAGATGTCACGAGTAATAGGGAT
>JAUJYU010000491.1:0-12999 GCA_033995675.1 Nothrus silvestris
AAAATAATAAAAGTAATAAGAAAAAGAAAAGAAAAAGTTTGTTTATATGTTTATTTGTATGTCTGCTCCTTTATACATACGTAGTAGCCAGTGCAAACTAACTTTGCATTTCCTCTTTAATTAATCTTTCTTTATTTAGTAACCACTTTACTCATATTTAAACTTCTCCGGGCAACGCCGGGTACTTCAGCAGTCAGTTATAATTTTGCTTTTGTTTGATATGTTTAATGAATTTATCCATTTAAATAACTTTTTATATGAAATACATTTAGTCTAATAGAACCGAAAAGAGTGTCTCTAATTTGCAATTAAGCAATGACTGCGGTCAATAACGCGAAGCTTATCCCTCTATTACCAGACATACCATTCATACTATAATTTTTCAAAATTTATTTTAATCCAAATTTTCATCAAAAGTAATGAATAGAAAAGAGTTCTTTCAAAAACAACTAAGTTAACAATTGTAACCTTTATTGAAGAGTCAATCAATTCCTACCTCTCAGTCATATCATATGCCATACAAGAAGAAGACGACAAATGATGGTTAACTTGACATAAGTCTCGTTAATCGACTTAATGTGACCTCATTTTGTTTATTAATATACTAATACTGAAGATCTGCTCTTAATTTAGTTGACTTTAAAGTCTATCAGATTTGTGTTATAAAAAATGTTTATTACTTTTTGTTAATGGCTTTTACTTAAAATGATATTCACTTCTCATTTAATTAATAATTAAAGTTTAGTTTAAGTTTTAAAACAATTATTTGTTATATCAATAGATTCAATACAAATAAAGTTTCACATTATTTACAACAAAAGAGCGATTCGTCTTTTGAATGGAGGTCTGCCTATCTCTTACCGATTGTTTTCAAACTTTTTATAATGATTTATGTCCTAAAATGAATAGGACTTTCATTCATGATTTTGCCCTTTGACCCCCAATAAGGGGGATAGAATTTTTTAAAGCTTAAAAGTTTAAACATTAATTACAAAAAACGGTTAAAGATATTTCAAAATTTTTTTAACAGAAAAATCGCAAATGAAGTCTTCTTTATAGTATAAAAATCTTAGACTTCAAAATTTTTTCTAGAAATTACGTCAAAAATAAAAATCCAAAATTTTTTTTATATTTGGCACCCCAAAATTAGCATCCCAATTTTAGCCTAAATTTGACAATTGGGTTTTCTAACTAATAACAGTGACAATAAGTTGCTACTTTTGGGTGCCATATTTAAGTTTTAACGCAGAATTTCATTTGTGTAATTTTGAATTTTTTAAAATTTAGATTAATTATTATTGTGAAGCTAAGAAAACATGATATTTTGTTGAAAGTTTTATATTTTTATCTCTAACGCTTTTCGAGATATCGATTTTTAAGTATTAATTTATAAGCTGCTTAACTTTTTCTAATTAATTGTGGTAAAATTTAACTTTTTCGGGGTCGTTGATTTTAATGCGAAAAAATTAACAATTTATAAAATAATTATTTAAATGTTACAAAAGTTGGAAAATAAACACTTTTATGCTTCGTTTAAGAAATAGAATTTTTAAATTTTTTAAAACTTTTAATATTAATTAAAAATAAAACCTTTAATGTCTTTTAAATTAAATTAAACGGCCATTATGAAATACCAATTTTTGATTAAATATAAAATTCAATATCAATATATCTAATTATTTTCACAATATAAATAAAAATTATCTTCAATATTATTTCTAATTTATATTTTTCTTCTTCAAAATTTTCATTTACAATCTGTTCCGCGTGTGAAAATAGTTTATTAAAATTTGCCTCTGGTTTATAAATGGGTTCATCTTTATGACGTATGATTGATAAATATTAAATCACACTCGCAAAGT
Source organism: Nothrus silvestris (assembly GCA_033995675.1). Classification (NCBI taxonomy): domain Eukaryota; kingdom Metazoa; phylum Arthropoda; class Arachnida; order Sarcoptiformes; family Nothridae; genus Nothrus; species Nothrus silvestris. Next base: position 1,863 of record JAUJYU010000491.1, read on the forward strand.
GTGCGCAACAACCTAAAGTCCTTGCACTATTCTTAAAACAACAATACCAGTCAGTAATACCTGAGATGTCAAAATGAAATTACAAATTAAATGTCATCATAGATACACAGGCAACAAAAACAACAGTAGTATCTGATCTAGAATTTACATTTGGCTTATACTTCATGTAAATGAAATATTTTTCCTTATTTTCATGTATTGACATAAGACAAGCGCTGATCAAATCACCTTCTTTTAAAGCTTCTAAATAATATAAACCAGTTTCATACATATGTTGCGCTATGTATGAAAGTGATTGTCTCATTTAATATGAGCTTAAAGTTGTCTTTTATATCAGCCTGTTCTAGCTTTGGAAAGTCTAGTATTTCACTTGAATCAATTTTCTTAAAAAGACTTGTTTTTTTGTGGTCTAAGTCGTGCTCATCAACGAAAAAAATTAAATTGTTTGGTTGGTTTTCTCTTTGAATCATTTTTATTGCAATCATAAGATGAAATCCAACGTCAGACTCAATTGCCTTAAAAATAAATTCAAAATCAAAGCTGAGAATCTAAAATCCGTGCCAATTTGTGGCAAACATTTATTTTGGATAACTTTATCCAAATATCTAAATCTTGATTTTATTTTCCCAATGGCTACTTCGACTGCATATCGTACTTTCGCGACTTTCCGTAAATAATTGGCTAGTCAACAGTATAATTGCTTTTTTCCTTTCTTAATATAATGTGGCATTTCTGTTCTGAATTTATGTTTATGCAAGTCGCCTAAAATATTTTTAAACCCTTTATCAAGTACTAACACATCGCCTTCTTTAAAGAAATTACGGAATTTGCGTCTACTTAAAAGCGTGGTCATAATTGATGCGCCATTTTTAATCGCCTCTATTGGCTTAGCAACGTTCAAAATGTTATCCATCTGTTGTGTTTATTACAAAAGGTTTAGTCAGTAGTCTTTGAATCACAGACATGCTATAGAGGCGTTTTTGAAACAAATAACTTGAACTTTTTTGACAATATGCATAAGATCCATCGCATATAACTATCAAATTATCAGGTGCTTTTAGAATTTTTTTTTTGAAATTTTTGTTGTGTGTCAATTATTTTTTGTTTGTCCACATTTTTGAAGCCTAAATAACTTGATACCAATTCTTTATCAAGTATGTCTCTGGTTTCTTAAAAGAACTTAGTCCAAATATGAATGCTATAATTGATACAGGGTTTTCACTCTTTAGGCAAAATAAATAGACTGCTAGCATCTCTGATGGATATTATTTCAATCTGAACTATGAAAACTTGATTAGTAAGGTGGTAAATTCATTATTTGTCAAACTAGTCAAATTAACACAATAATTATCTTCAACACTTTCAATATTTTTAAAGTTATTTTTCTGTACTATTTTCGGTGTCGTACGAAGATTTCGAATCAATAAATCGATGTCTTTTAGATCCCAAATTGACATTTCTGAATGTGAAATTATTAAAGCTTCCTGATCTACTTTAAATGTATTATCATTATTTAAATGAATTGCGAATTACTAACAAAAGTTTATTCTAGTTGATCTATAACACTGTCTTCAATATTATCTCTGCTTGGATTAGTACCTTTAAATATATCTAAAGCAAGTAATACAGATTTTGGATTATCAAATAAATTTTCTAATATCGAAATAGTAGATCTGCCTTCATAAACGCCTATTTCAAGAACATTAATTTGTTTTCCTTTATATTCAGTTATTAGTCGTTGCCATTGGGGTTGTTCAGGACAGAACCAGTCGGTTGTAAAAACATAATTTGGTGCTTTACGTTCTCTTAAATATGCAAACAGTACAAGAAATGTGAATTATATTTTCATACGTTCAATAAATTATTTCAATATCATATGTTATTTAATATTTAATCATTAATGCATTTGACTAACTGCTTCTTTTTTGTTAGTAAATGTTAGGATACTCTTAATCTCACTAAAAAGAAATGATTAGTTTTAAAAAAATTTTAGAAATTTAGTTTTGGGAATAATTTAATTTATAGCGAGGTGTTGATCTTTTTTTATGAAAAATGTAAACTATTATAATTGAAGATAATTAAAAATTAAATAAGCTTTAAAACAAGCAATTTGATTTCGAATTCAATACAATCGGATCAAAATTACGCTATCTATAAACTGTCGAATATCCGGGCTTTTCGATTGGACAATACATAAAACTATGTTTTTAGGAAGCAGCATCTGAATTCATACAATTCTAGGAATATGATATATATTTTACTAATTTTCGGGAAATTTATGATAGAAATTTAAATTCTTTTTATGTATTAATAAACATAAAATTACTTCTATAAAAGCTTTCCAAAGAATTCTTAAGCTCTCTCTCAAAAAAATCTAGCTCTAGTTATTTCTTGTTTTATATATGAATCTAAACCCGTAAGAAATGCTCTTTCAAATAAAAATTTTTCAATAAAATCAAGAATAAGATATTTACTTATTATTGAAGATATTTATCAATAATAAGCTTAATCTTAGGCTGAATAATTATCAATATTAATACTGATAATAATTATTGATAATAAGAAATACATAAAAAATATTAAATAATGAACTTCAGGCCTTTTATCTTTTTATTTTAAATAAATGATTTCAATTAAGTATTGATAAAGATCTTGAATTGATACTCAGTTTGATATAGATTAAAAATCTTATCATGAGATTAGAAATCAAATAAGAATGACCATTATTATGTACCTCACATTGCAATTGTGATTTAATTATTTTTGCACCTTATAACTACAACACTAGCTGAGCTAGCTTAAGTATATGATATTCTTATATAATATTGAGCAAACTAGTTCTTTATTTATACTTATAGACTAATTAAATTAAAATCTTTATATTCTTTTTAAATTAACTAAAGTTCACTACGTTACTCATATGTTGTATCTTATTTTGAAATATTGTTACTTAAAATAAGCTTAAAATATAAGTTTTTATTCAATTGAGATCCGATTGGCTTCTGATGAAAAGAAATCCTTTTTGCTTCTTTTTTGAAATACTGAAAGACAACAAACACTATATTTTTTTATATAACTAGCGATAGTGATAAACAGCAAAATTTAATTCATTTCTGACAAAAAGAATTCTATTAAGCATAAAATACAACTATTAGTATAGCTTCATAGTCAAAACTTCATATTTAATCTTCGTTTATAATTTTATAACCAATCACTAATTAATAGATTATTAGCAGTAAAAATGAGAATCAAATACAATCAATTGCTTTAATATACAATTGATAGAAAAAAAATCAAACTATTGTCTATTTTGAAATTGATTTTAGATAAATTTGATAACAAAATGCAATTACATCTACTTTACCATTGAATACTTTTAACTTTATATAAATGAAAAGATAATTGTTAATAATTTTTGCGAAATTTGAATGTTATAATTATAAACTTGAGATTCAATAAATAACTTAAGAATATAAATTATTAGTTTACAATAAAGTTTTCAATGAAGTTTTCTAAGTTTTAAAAAACTTTATATTCAGAAAGTTAATGTAGTTAAAGATATTTTACGAGATTTTACATTAATTTATTTTAAAATATTGTAAATTCAATTCAGTACATATTTTTGGAGAATAGGTTCCCCCTTTTTATATATTTAATATCAACGGAACATTGAGGGCCATTCCGTAAACTCTCTTAATTTAGCTCTCCATTCAATCTGATAATGATCTGCTTATTCCGCATAATGTCTTATAGGTTGAGCTGAGGACTTATTCTATAGCACATTAGGCCAAGTGAAGGCTCAAAGCTTATTCCGTTTTATAAGTAGTTGCCTACAAATAGTTTAAATACATTATTAAATAATTTAATAGAGTTTCGTAATAAACTTAATTTAAATTGAACAGCATAGATTAATATATTTTGAGATATTTTATTATGATCAATAAGATATTTACATTTACATTTAGAATGAGTTATATAATAAGTTATATACATATTATTCCAAGTTAAAAAATTTTAAAGTTATATAAGATTATATGACATATGTTTTGCATTTAATTCATAATTAAGATATCATATAATGTTAGAACTCATATAAGTATTAGGCTCAGAAAGTAAAATATCTGTTTACAGATGCGTTTTACAACACGATTGCTTAATTTTGTTGAATTGTAACTTTGTAAATTAAATAATATATCCATTACTGGTCAGATTTTGTACTTGAGGGCAATAACTTAGATAATGAATGGTGGGCATTGATGTGTTCCATATCACTTTTTCACGAACTATCATATTATTTGCATTTTTGTAATCCGTTTCGAACTCATTATTTTCGTAAGAATTTTGACTTTTGTCGAATTGATTTCCTTCTAAAGTAAAATTAATACTAAATATTTAAAATATAAGTTATTTTAAACATAATTTTTAAACTGTTATCTATATCAGTGGTGCGCAAACTGCGGGTCGCGACCCATTTGTGGGTCGCAAAATATTTTCGATGGGTCGCGAAAAACACCCTCACGCACAGATATAATGACAGTAAATTTGAAGTAGGGGTCACGATCAATATGTCAGTAAATTTTGGGGTCGCGACACAAAAAAGATTGCGCACCACTGCATTAGACTAACGACATAATCACTGATTTGATTAAAATTTCTGAAACAGGTTTTATATAGCCTGAAGTTATACCGGTATTCAAAAATTTGATAATTATTAATATGATTAATAACCTGTTATTAATAAAGTTAATTTGCAAAATAGGTTTAAAGCGCAAAATTAAGTTATATTTGAATAATTTTAATTTTACTATTATTTAATTGCATTGTTGTCGACACACATTTATTTAGTATATCACAAATTTCCTATTATTCAAATTCAACGAATTAATAATTTAATGATATTATTATTATTATTATTTTCGTTTTTAATCAGTATTTAATCAATAAATACATGTCGTGGATGTGTTGAACCATTAGTCAACGCCAATGCGCTGCAAATGCTATGGAAATAAACAATAATTTATTGATACACAGGTCAGAGAGTGCTCATTGACCCTCATCTCATCTCTAGTATAATTCAGTGCTAACTTTAAACTATTAGTCAGTCATTGTGTGTTCGGCTAAACAAAGAGATGAATTTTAATCCTTTTAGCATTCAATATATTAGAGATGATATGAAAAGAAATAAATGAACTGTTAGTTATGTATAAATATTTCATAGAATAAATAGTGCATTGGCGTTGACTTATGGTTCAACACCAATCAATACTAACACTAATGGGTAGGTTTTAGAATGATTTTATTAATAAGCACATGGACATGAAAACTCGACAGTTCACACATACTAATGACATCATACTATGTATTCTAGTAATAGCATACTAGCATAATGGATAGCATAATACTAAATCGACAAAAACTATATACAAATTGTACAGTACAGTATATACAGTACTTAGCAATAAAGTCACACTTTTAACTGAACTATAGACTTATCGGTCACCTATGACTATTAGGGCATGGGGGTGTTCCCGTGGGGCTACAGTCAAAACAAGCATATATTTAGATTCATCGAAACAAGCAATGAAAAATTAAATAGGGGGCTAAATATAGGACCCCCTCAACCCCCTAAATTTGACTTAAACACAATAAAATTTTGCAAAAAATATTTGTTTCAAAAATCCGAAATAGCCAAGTTATAGTGCTTGAAAAGATACTAAGAAAATAGTTGAAAATATTTTTTTTACTTGAAAGGTATCCAAGCTACAGCCATAAAAGTGGCTTTTTTTGACCAAATTTAAATTAGTGTAACTTTGACAACTTTTAAGTTAAAAAAATATATTTAACTATTTTCTTAGTTTCATTTTAAGCACTATCACTTGGCTATCTCGGATTTTTGATATACTGAAATTTTTTCCCTAACCTAACCCAACTAAACATAACAAAACTTAACTTAACAAAACTAACAAAACTAATCTACCGGCATCACTTTAGTTTATGGGGTATTGAGTTCGATGTTCATACTTGGTGGGTAAGTAGAGGGGGGCAGGAGGGTGTTAAATATAAAATCTTAAGTGTCGAAGTATCTTGGTTAAAAAGTTATTAGACTTTAAATTTCAAAAATGACTTAATTATAATTACATAACCACTCAATATATAAAGCTGAAATTTGGTATGATCATAGAGGGGGAGGTGTTGAAACTATATACTAAATCTCAATAGGCTATCTCTAAAGGTTAAATAGTTATTAGGTGTTTTGTAAATTTGTTTAAAAGTTTATAAACTGTAATTGTTTAGTAAATTAATTGTAAAACACTATATCGTTTTGAGATATATAATTGTAAGCAGAAGCCAGTAACGCGGTTAAATAACAATACATTATTTTTTAGGTTAGGTTAGGTTAGGTTAGGATAGGTTAGGTTAGATTAGGTTAGGTTAGGTTAGATTAGGTTAGATTAGGTTAAGATAGGATATGTTTTACCTGTTAAAGCTTTATAATATGCGTGTTTAACATTAATTTTTAATTCTTATAACTTTTTAACCAAGATACTTCGACATTTAAGATTTTATATTTGACACCCCCTACCCCCCTCAACCTATCCACCAAGTATGAACATCGAACTCAAACTAAAGTGGTACCAAAAAGTTTCCATAATAAATTATCAAATGTTATCAGAATTAAACCTCAATTCAATTAAACCCTATTCAATAAACATAAACTTCGCATAGGATTGCACTAAACAATAATCTTGAATGTCTGTCACCACCAAATGCTATGATATAGACATATCTACCCTTTGCGTGAGATGCACATGAAATATGTATTCGAGAAGATATAATTAATTGTTGGCTGGTTATGTGACCGCAAGTATTTAGCGATTGATAAAATGTTTGATTAGCATTTGTTAATGATTTTGCATTACTATCAAAAGCAATTGTAAGCTTTTCGATATGATTGTGAATATAGTGTTTCGGCCATGAAACAATAACAAGTCCATGAATAGTGTGAGATTGGCCTAAGTCAACCATCCATATCGGAGTCTCTACGAAGTAATTGTCCAAAACAGCGCACTTGTGCACTGATTTATGTTCGTCGCCCTCGCCATCGACCGCGTAATTGGAATTACCGAATTGAAGACCAGACCACTCATGACGCTTATCATTTATCCACGTATTTCGATGAAACGACAAATTTTCAACTAAATATTAATTTTATGTAATCAATAAATTAATACAAATATTTATAAAAATGCATAACTCATTTCATATTGTATTAGTCTTTTAATTAAATTAGTCAATACGTTAGTCTAAAATAGTTTTTAGAGAGATTTTAGGAGCAAAACTCTCCAAACATTTAGAACTTACATTCTGTAATAAAATGATTTAATAAAATAATTGAGCGAAAACAATAAGCGTATAGAATCTGAAGAATCATCAAATCGATTCACAAAACAAACAAATGTAAAATCGGCCGAAGGGAGCAAAAACTCACCACTTCAAACACGGTTATTTGAAAGGACCTTTGCCATCTCTTATTCTTATTACTTACGAATTTAGAATTTATTTTATTAACAATTGATAAATATGTATTATGTAATATGATTTAAAAACGCTTTTCAACACATATAGTATTTAATTTTTAAAATTTTTAACGTAAAAACATTTAAGAGATATCTTTAGATAAAGCATTTCTGTTTACCCTAAAATATCACGTATAATACGCATCACTTAAAATGTACAATCAAATACAGATAATGCGCACCCAACGTATAATGCGCACAATTTATATGTCTATTAGGACCAAATAGACCACATAGAAGGCTACGTTATTTGAACTAGAAACCTCAATCGGCCCGATTTTTAGACAAAAATTTCGGGTTCAGGCGGGTCGAGCCATCTAAAATACCTCGGGGTTGTCGGGTCAGCAGACGAAAGTTTAATTATTATTTTGATAGTTTATTGTTAATGAATAGAAAATCATATCTCAGAAAATTGTAATCCATCGAACATATTTTGATTTATTCTTAATTTAATGTATAGTAAGATTTAAATTTATTCTTTTAATTTTTGCTTTGATCTAGTTTTTAGAAAAGAATTCAACTTGCTTGTATATCGGGTCTTTCATGTGAGACTATTATTTCGGGCGGGTTGGGCCGACAGCTAAAAACTTCGGGCGGGTCGGGCAGAGCAATTTCGACCCGATTGAGGACTCTAATTTGAAGTCTTTGAATAATAAATTTTATACTAATTCTTACAAATGAGTTGCATTTTCATTTAACTTTGAATAAAAATTTATGATTTTGTAACTCTCAGATAATGCGTACCCATCGTATAGTGCGCAGACAATATTTTCTTGAAAAGTTAACTTTTTTCTTCAGATAATGCTTGCATTGCATTATACCTGGGATTTTAGGGTCAATTTATTAAATATTAAATAAGCGAAATGAAAAATAAGTACAGTTATTCAAGATTTACTCATGATATAAATCTTGCTTGCATTTTCTTTAATTTTAGCATAATTTTCAGAAAAATTATTGTTCTCAAGTCTATTGAAATTAATTAAATCCATATTAACATATGATTAACAATGTTAATTTAACATATGCAATTAAGCTTTAATGTGATTATAATGAAATATTTGCATTACAACAAATATGGTTTCAATTTGGTTAAAGAAAGATTACAGTCAAGAAAAATAAAGCTTTCCTATAATCTCAATAATCATTTTGATAAGACAAGGATTAATTCTATATCAAAATTTGAATCTTATATGACTTATGAATTTTCTTGCAATTAATATTCGATCACATTTTGATAAAGACTTTATCATAAAACTTAAAGTCTTATCAAAAGGATTATTGAGATAAGAGGAAAGTTTTTATTTTTGTTGACTGTACAGTATTTTATTTTCTATCTTTATTAAATGTCGGTTTTCATTATCTTATTTTCGCTGTTTATAAATATTTAATCGTATTATTTGTTAAATATTAATGAGATCTTATAAATAACTTATAAATAACTTATAAATAGATAAAAAGTTGTCTTATATTTACCGCATTCACTATTATTATTAACTCTGAAAAAGCCATTCGGACAAATGTCTGCAATGAGACATCCAATAACACCTATTCTCATAGCAATTCTCGTCTTCCAAGTAATTGGATTGAAACGTATAAATCGAGCAATAATGGGCCGATTTAAGTAATGCCATCTTCGTGTGTCTTTGTCCATATTGGCATCAAATGTCTTAATCTGAGTCAAGTTATGGTCTTCTTTATAGAAAATCCAACGAAGAGAATCGTTAGAGTATGAGATAGAATAAGAAGAAACCCAATGTCTTTTGAATGGTGCGCCACTTCCTCTAGTAATAACTCCGACAATCTTAGCAGGAGGTCCAACATCAACGGTAATCCATTGATGATAATTATTCCATTTGGCAGACCAGCCAAGGGAACCATCGATATAGGCGTCATCTGCAGAATAGACGCCATAGAGATTAGGCCAATCACGAGAACTGGACGCTAAGTGAACACTTCTTGGAGGATAATTAATGATTGCGTCACATTGTCGACAACCAAGCAATTCAATACGGAGTCCAGCATTGCTGTTATGCCATGAAATCACTTCAATACGAATAAAGCGAGTCATTACTAATTGAGAAAATATAACGAATTCAAGTGAATGCGAGTTGTTATTCGCTAAAACTAAATCTCTAGAATTGTAGTATTCATTGTAATGTTGATTGTAATATCTATTGTAATATCTATTGTAATATTGCCAATTCATAGCGTCGTCACTAAATAACAAATAGTAACTTTTTATCCATGATTTTCCGTCAGCCCTTCCCTGAGTTATTATTCCATTAATGGCTGTTTGAATACCCAAATCGATTTGTAAGTATTGATGATTAGTTAGATTAGTGAATGGACACCACCCACGGCCGGGCCAGGAATGCACTCGCGCGTATTTCACATTACAATTGTGATCTTCATCTTTATTAGAAGAAGCGCTCAGTTGCCAGTCATGAAGGCTGCCGTCAATCATACCGAGAGGCGACGAGCAATCTTAAAATTTTTGTTAATATAGGTATAAAGAAATTGCTTGAGTGATCGTTTCTTTGAGTCAGTCTTACCAGTTATACGATTCCAATCATATGTATTGCCGCTATATTTATCTAATTTTAATCTTAATGATAGCAAAGCTTTTGCCTCCAATGAAATTACTAATAAAAATGTTGTCAAATACATTGTTTAACTCAAAAATAAGCATTTAAAGTTTATAGCGTAGTGTAAGTTTGTATTTTTTTTGTTGTTCTTTTTTTTTAAAAAAATCAATAAATATTTATCTAAAAATTTCATTCAAAACTTTTATTGAATTGAATAAAAATTTTGGCAGAACATCACTTCAATAAATAAAATAGTTATTGATTTTGATAGCCATAGCTCAATATAAACTATAGATATAAACACATTTACATCTACAGTAACAACATATTTAACCGGTAAGAAACATTTTTATTTACGTAACATTTTAAATATCCTATTGATAATTATAAAGTAGAGGTCAAAGATTGTGATCTCAGCATAATCTCATCATATCATCTCATCATATCATCTCATCATTTGAACCAAATTAATCAAATAATAAGAAATACCTAAATAAGATACATTTAATAAAAGGGGAAGGTATAAATGAGGTCTTAATGATAATCTATTTAATATTCTCGCGATTGAATAGGAGCTATCAATCGTGGTTTTTATAGTTTTAACTGAAATGAACAAATTGTTAGAATTTAATCTAATTTAAATCCACAAATTTAACTTATGTTTTATTTAGCAAAACAAAATTAGCAACAATGAAAAGTGAAATAATATTCTTCAAATTCTAATGGTTACTTCACATCTTTTATTCTTCAAATTAATGGATACATAATTGAAGGATATTTACATAAGACTTGACACAATCGAATCCTATTAAAGGTTAACTAGAAGTGACACATAGCGACAGAGTGTCTGCAAATACAGATATTCATTTATTTTATTGCCGACAACTAACTTATGGCTAAAATTGTTTAAAAAACTAACAAGTTTTTCGCTTTTACATTACAAGTACATTAAATTATATGTAATATAATACGCTG
>JAUJYU010000492.1:0-12970 GCA_033995675.1 Nothrus silvestris
ATAATTTATGTTGGAATAAGTGATTCTCTCCGATGGTAATTCAAAATTGTCTTTAAATAAATATATGAAGTATAGTATACTTAGTATTAAAATAAACAAAAAACGAGTTATTGCACTCCCTATAGAACAGAAAAGATTCCTATCAATTCTTTTAAGTTAGAACTGACAAGACTTGACATTTTCTTAACTTAATAGATAGAAAACTGTAACTAAATCTGAGCTTTACTTTATTATTAAACACTTCATTTATGTTTTATTTTTTGCTCTCTTATTATATTATACGTTAAGTCTATTTAAATGAAAATCGAAATAATTAACACTTTTGCTGCACTAAATAATACTACAATAGTATTAACTCAATTAACAAACACTGTATTATGAAATAAAATATAAAATTCATTAGAAACACATTAGAAGGTTTTGTTCAGCTATGAAAAACGTTGTATCCCAATAGCTTCATGTCATAGCTTTGATTATATCGTCTCTTATAATATGAGTGAATATTTAGGAACAATTTTTGTTTCGTGTCAGATATTAAACATTTTGGCAAAATGTAAGCACAATATAATACAACAGGAAGTTCAAGCCGATCTCAAAGCATGCTCCATAATCATATTAATAAAGGAAAATAATTTTACATCAATTTAAAATATTTAAACAAATAATTATAAAATTTCTATTTCAATGCTTTAATTTTAATGCTTCTTACTTCTTCTGCATCTTTAGTAAAGGAGCTGCTAATAAGATTATACAAATCTCTTTCAATATTGACAGACACACAAAAGTCTCTCTCTCTCTCTCTCTCTCTCAATCTACATTTGATTAAAGAAAATATTAGAGCCATGAATGAGATATATTTTAGAAAGTATAACAAAAATTGTTATAAAAACTTTTTAAAAACTGTAATAAATTGTACAAAGCGTAGAAATGAAAATTTTTATGTTAAGCATTTTGTTAACACTTAATTACAAATATATGCGATTTTTTCAAACGTTTTAAATTATTTAAGACTTGATTGCGGAAACAATTGAAGACTCGGCTCACGAAACTGAAATGAATGAAGTTTTACGTTATTACAATTATCCCTTAACTCAAAATCACCTCAAAGAAGAGCCAATAAGTTTTTTGTCGAAATATGAAAAGACATTCCCGAGACTCACAATTGACTCGACTTATTCATTGAGTTCCCGCAACTAATTTATCAGTGAAAGGATTTATTCCGGACTAACTATAACTGATAGGAGATTTTGTTCAAACCACGAAAAAGTTGATAAAAAAATATTCATAAGATCTGATTATGTATCTTGAGTATAAGCATTAAATATTTGCTATGATTTTAACTTGTTTTACTTTTTAGGCGGACCTGAGATTTTATTGCTTCGGGCTCGGGTTGGGCGGGCCGAGAGCCAAAACATTTCGGGCGGGTCGGACCGTAGAATTTCGGTCCGATTATCACCTCTACTAACAATAGTATAAGAATTCTCTCTTTCTCACTCACTCAGTCTCTCTCTAAAATTCCAATAAATACTAAATTAGAGTCAAAGAGAGCTATAGAATAAAAGCTTTTAAGTTAAAATTATTTAATAAATTGTTTAGAATATGTTTTAAAGTCAAAAATTTCTAAAAATTCAACCATTTGATATTTGTTGGAATTTCCTTCTTTCAAAAGAGGATGAAAAATATTCAATTTTACAGTACATTGATTAAGAATGTGTGAAATTATCGATATTTTTGTATTGAATGTAGATATTGAATGAAAGTATATAATGCCATATTTTATATTCTTTTGTTGTTATAACATATTTATTTCTTCCGATTCAACAAAAACGGGTGCTTTTGTGCTGATTGTATGAAACGGTAGTCAACAATTAATCCCTGTTTGCCGTCAATCAGTTAGTCTATGCGATGGAAAAAGTTGACCACAATTTTCAGATCTAATTTCCTCCTACAGAGTAACGGAAGTCACGAATAGAGATTCAAAACTAATATATACTGCACTTTCTGATGAATTGGAATAAAGATGAAAATACTAACGTAATAGGATTATTGCATGAAATACGCTTTTATATTAATTATTTAATTGAAAATAGAGTTGCAATAAAATTAGCATTAAGTCACTTCTATCAATAGAATTAAACTCAAGCCTAGCATTTGATTAAATAATAAGAAAGAAAGGAAACAGTATTTCAAAGCTCAAACATGTAAATCATTTGTAATGTAAATCATTTTCATTATTGTTATGGTCTATTTTAAAGTTATCTATTTTAAAGTTTCTAATCATTTTTAAAATAAACTTTAGGTAAATAAGATCTTAATTTCAATTACTTAAATAATAAGATTAATTGTATTGATTGGGTTAGGCCATTGTCTCTTTTCGTCTCACCACAAAACCTTGCATTACAAAATTTCGCCGACATATACTCGCCGTTAAAAACCTCGCCAAACAATAATATCGCAGTTTAAATCTCGCATTTATTTTTCACAAATAAAGAATGAGTTTTTAATATCAAATTTAATAACTTAATATCAAAATGTGACCAAACATTTATTTCAGGAAAAAATCTAAATAATATAAATCTTTGAAGCTTTATTTAAAATATTTTACAAGTTTTTAAAAGAAATAATATTATTATTAAATATTTACATGTTTTCGAAATTTAAGTTATTTAATCTTAATTAGATACAAATACAGTATATTATAAAGAAAAACAATAATTTACCTATTTGTCATTTTTAAATAAATAATCATAATAGAAAATTTGTAAAATTTAAACTTATACTCTTATTATTTCCAATTTTTCATTCTTAATTGAGCACTTATTTTGCAAATACAGGCTTTTAATCTTTTTTATATTTATTACCCTTTGATATTCGACGGTTTCGACGGCGAGGTTTTTAAATGCGGCAATCTCATTTACAATCTCCTTTACAATCTCCTTTATAGTGAATCTAGTCTAATGATCATCTAAAGTAGAGCAGACAACCCTAAGGTAACCTTATCACAAATCAATATTTGTAATAATTTTGAACGAACAATTTGATTTAATAAATCTAAAATATTTAAGTCTAAAAATATCTAATTATTGCTATTTGTTTCTTTAAATAATAAATTGTTTAAATATGAGCGAACACTTTGACAATTTTGTCTTTTTTGGTGAACACCCCTCTAATTATTGTAATGTAATATACATTCAATAAATAAATTATGGCATACATTCGTATCCAATATTCTTTAAAATTGAATATCCATTTGGTTGTAAAATTTTTAGTGCAAATAAGCTTAAACATTAAAAATATTTTTAAAAATTATTATAATATATGACTAATATTCAATTTAGACTAATTAACGTTAAATTATTGATATGTAATGCAATTTATATATTGGTGTTATTTAAGAATCATAAACGACACATAGACATTGAACAGATTTAATGAATAATCATTCATGAGTAGTGTTGTGAAATTTCTTGGGAAAATCTTTTACGAAAAGCTTTTAGAAATATTTCTATTGGTACAGTTGTCCATATTATCTAATGTGGACCTATTTAACTATACAATATGTCATTTGAAGAACTGACCACATAAATAATTAATGATTTTTGCAAACTTTAAAAAATTTTTATATTCTATATTTTGGATATTAGTCGATAAATCCATATATTTATTCGAAATAAACCAAAAAATTATTTTTGAATCATTTATTAAACAGTTAAATTAAACAGTATTTAATCAATATTTAAATAACAATTGTAACTCAAAGGGTTGGACATCAATTCAAAATAAAGTTTCTCTTTTTATGATAAAAAAATGATTTTAAGAGAACATTTCTAGAAATTTTTACAACATTATAAATAAGAGAAATCTAATATACTTATAATATATTCGATGTGTTTATAGTAGAAATGCCTTACTTGGATCTGATGTCGAAGGATTGATTTGTATTTGGTCTTTTGGTTCATTACTATTACCAATAATTGATGATATATTTCTTTCACTAACTGAAGTCAACATCAATTTTCTACAATTAGAGCAATCAAATGTGCATATCTTTGGCTGCGTGTGACGACTCCTTCGAGATGACGACCCGATTGAGAATGTGAATACATCACCACTAAAACTACTTCTTCTTATTTCATTGTTAGTGTTAAAATATGCCATTTATTAATTATATTTAATTTTCTATCATTTCAAACATATTTGCGAAACTTTTTTAATAGATTTTTCGTAATATATCAAAGAAAAGAAATTTTTCTTATAGTTTTTTAAAAAATTGAATTTCACAAAATGACAATCAATTGTTGTTCGGCATTAAATATTTGTAATCGAAAAAGTAGTGGTTATAACTTTTAGATAATTATAAAAGACTACGTGTATTGTTTCGTAGCAATAAAGGCTACTATTGAGGTAAATGTGTTTCATAGTAGGTCTCTCTCAGCCAGAGAATGAACAAAATCAATATTAAAAGGCATGCGAGGAATAAGACTGACATGCGGTCTATGTTTGTAATGAAATTTTTTCTCAATACCTCAGTTTTCCTCAACTCTTATACAAGTTTTATATTAATTCAAAGTATATAAAAATGAGCTAAAAATAATTCAAATCCATGACTCAATAATAATTTTGTTTAATGTTTAAGTTTGATTCAAATTATTTGTTTGAACATTGTTTTAATAAAATTATTTGTTTGATTAGATTATGTTTAGATTACGTTTAGATTATGGATATTAAAAATATCGTTTGTTTATCGGTAATTCGACTCTTATTATGAAAAATATATGCAAAAATATCTACTTTTAACTTATAATAAATTTTTAAGTCACCTTAAATGCCACTTTCTTACTATACTTACGTGTATAACAGTTTTACGTAAGCGGCAAAACACATATCTAGCTCTAGACAGAGCATAGAATCTGAATCCCATTAATGATGGAATTGAAAATTTTAAAAATATAGTTTTGCAACTATTAAAGCTAAAATACTTTGGGTAAAGCATTAATGCAAATATGTGTACCTTTGGTATACGTCAATTTTTATAAAATATTCAAAAGTGTCTTTTTATCTCTTATTTTTCTTAGGGCTTAATCGCATACAGTAGTGAATACTCTGTTTTGGGTGATTTTCAGGACTATCCTTTCGCGTGGCATTTGAATGCTTTTTCAATGCTATCTCTATTAAAGTGGTGCACAATTTTGAATAACCCTTTAATCGCCACTTGACTGCATACGACCGCATACGCAGTATCCGAATGAGCCTTATTTGAACAAAAAATAGTCATCAAATTGGGTTTCTTAGACTTAATGTTAAATAAATATTAAAACAGTTTCGACGTATTAAGTGCTGCACAGCAGCGGTTCTCAACCTTTTTAAGGTGAGGGAGCACTGCTTCTAAATAATTGCTTTGTGAGCACCAAATTATTAATGTAAATGTTGTGGTTGTTTTTGCTCACATAACGATTTAATATTCCGTTGTATTCTCGTAAGAGCTGATCTCAATTGAGTTTAACATTTTTAATTTGACTTCTGCACTGTTTTTAATACATATAAGAGTACGCTTTTTCACGCAAATAAGTAGAAGCGAACGACATGAGATAGTCTTTTGCCCTTTCACTCAATTCTTTGTATTCATTATTAAGACTCAACCAAAAACTTGCGATTTTCATTGATTTAGATCATAATCCAATTTAATATCACGAAAGATCGATGAGTTTATCTAAAAGAAGTTGAGATAATTCTTGAAAATCCTTTTCAACATTAAACGGATTCCAAATCCACTCATATTTATATTGATTCTTAATCTCTGGAAAGTATTTTTCAAATTGATTATTAAGCGCTGTTAAATGAAGTGCAATCTCTCATATAACACAAAAAAGTACAAATTATGCGTTTAAATTTAAGTTTTTAATTATTGAAACATTTCATAATTATCTCAATTTTAACAACGTTTCCAACTGAACTTTTCCATTTTATTAAATAAGTCAATCATTTACTATGAAAGCATACACTAAATTTGATCAAATCGACAAATAATTGTCTTAAATATTGCTTCATTCAGTTTTAACACAAATTAAATAATTATCAATTGAATGATTGTTTTCATTAAATGCTAAAAATACATTTCCCATAATTTTAATAAATAGCCGAAAGTTGACACTTGTTTGTGTTCAATAATAAGTGATTTACAGTCTTATTGGTATAGATTTTTAAGTATAAATAAACTTTTCCGAACTTTATGCTAATAATTACAGTGTGCCCAAAGCTTTGTTATATTTGTTACATATCCAATCTTAATAATGCTATTTATTTCAAATACAGTTGCATTTCTTTCAGTATTCTTTACTTATCATATTTTATGTATGGATCAATTTTAGAATTTATATATATTTTTGATATTTGTCTCGGGAGCACTTGCCTAACATTTTTAAATTGTGTCCGGACTCACCTGCACCTTCCCGGGAGCACTAGTGCTCCCAAAACCCGAGGTTGAGAACCGCTGCTGTACAGTATATGCTTGTAATTGCATTAAATGAAAATAATTTACTCACTGAATAATAGATTGATATAATTTTCTCAAATTATAATTAATTTAAACAATTCTTCACTAATATATTATATTATTTTAAAAATTGATTTTATAAAAAGCAAACTTATAATTAATCGGATGACTTGTAATCTAATACATTAATGTCAGTAAAAGGTATAATAGAAGGCTGTCGTATTAACTCAAATGTGCATAAGCTTTAGCTTAATCTCATTCCATAATGTCTATAATGTCCATAATGTCAACTCATTTGGGCTCAATCTCACAGAGCATTATAATAAAGGAAAAAACAATTTCCTCTCATTTTTGGGAATAAACTTAATATCGATGTCTACTGTTTATATTAATATCATTAGCGAAATGAGTTTTAATTATTTCACTTATCTCAAACGCTGTAAACATTTTCTCAAATATACCGTATTATATAATATGTTAAAACCTTATTTTATTGCACTAAAAATGTATATTATTTATACTAAATTAAGTAATTACTTATTTTCTACTAAAATCCAAGTGAGGTCTTAGAAACTCATTGATTTAGAAAAATTTTCAAAATAGAAACTACAAAATAATACAATATTACTGTCAACAAAGATACCCAATTCTTAAACGTGCTTATTCTTCTTATTAGTGGTCGGTATTTCCGAGAAATGCATTTCTCGAGACTCGAGTCTTGATCGAGTCTCGAAAATTTCTCGAAATTAAATAACATTATTTTTGTATGGCACATTTTTCAAACATTATATATCTAATTTATATTAATTATGAACTTTGATGGCTGAATAAATCGTTATAATTAAAGTTTTTGATGTTGTAATCATTATCAAAATAATTAGTTTAAATATTAAAGATGTCGTTTCACTATATATTTCTAGACAAAGGGTTTTATGAATTATTTTTGAAAACACAAAATAATTTATAGTTTAGTTAAAATATTAGTTTAAATCAATTAGTTTAAATATTTTATTTTAGCTATTTTATAGACATGGATTTAGGCTTGATATACAGTATATTCGGGAGCCGCACGTTCCTTCCAATCTCAAAGCTTCCAAGATCATCCCTTCCAATCTCATTGCTTCCAATCTCATCCCTTCCAAACTCAAGCTTTCCAAACCCTGTTATACTTAACCCTAAAACTTATTTATCTCATTTATTAAATCAAAATAACCCTAAAAGCTGGCATTGTTTTTCAACCCAAATAATATGGTAATTTATTACATTTTAAAAAGATGCAATAAATGATACAATGTTTAAATGTTAGTAATAATTAATGAATAAGCATAATAAGAATAACAATAGCACTTTACCTTTAAACTCATATTTTTTTTAACTATCAAAATTAAATCCGTTAGTAAAAGGTTAAGTTAGTTAAGTGTAGATTAGACGGCTTCCACGAGGTAGCGCGGCCCTATTTGGGCTAAGAGAATTTTTTGAAATGTCGGTTATTAGTAGAAAATTTTGTGATACAAATTAATTTCAAAATGTGAAACATAATTTTATGTTTTTAATTTTGTTCAGTTTAGAGTAATTGTGTTGGGGCTTACTTTTGAATTTTTTTTATTTGGGATCAGGTATAACGATTTGGAACGCTCTCTCTCTCTCTCTCTCTCTCTCTCTCTCTCTCTCTCTCTCTCTCTCTCTCTCTCTCTCTCAGTATAATACTTTCTCACAATCTAAATATACTAATGTTGTTTACAAAAAAAGATTTAAAATCTGGTAAATAAAAAGTCTCCTATTTTTATCAAAATAATATTGCCATAAATCTTATCCTAACTTATTGTTGATATATAATAATATTATTTTGGTAAAAATAGCATTCTTCATAATTTCTTCTTTAAACTGGTTTATTAATCCTTACAATAAATATTATTTTTTGTAATTTATTTGACTTGAGTTGTGACGTATATTTATTTTAAAACTTTAAGCTTAACTTTATATAGAGAACCACAAATAAAGGATTATTGATTTGCGTCAACTATACAGGAGTAGAGGGTGAAAGAGTATGTCGTCAAAAAGTCTGCGATTAGTAAATGAAGTAAAACCTGACTTGCCAACAACCCATTGTTAGACTTTTTAACGATATACTCTTTCACCCTCTACTCCTGTATATTAATATTGTTAAAATGCTTAAAAAGATATATTGCTTACAATAAATTCATAACAGAATCAGTATTTCAGATAAAATATATGATTAGATAATTTGATAAATTGCACTTTCCTCAGAATTAAGGATTAATAGAAATAAATTTTCTTTAGCGCTTACGTAGAAAAATATCTATGAAATTTTGAAAGTTGAATAAACATTTTTATTACATCTATTCTTTTATAAAAATAATTTATAACAAGTTTAATAACTAAAATTTTAATTATTTATAATACAATGCTTTTTGTAATTTTATTATATTTTATGAGAATAGGTAAGTGAATATGAAATTACATATTACATTAATATATTTATATATACAGTATCTAAGCATACACATCATTATAAATTTAAAGATATATTTATATTATAATTAGCTTATATCGCAATTTTTATATATTTCAATATAACTCTAATATTTAACTCATACCTTCTGAATTTATAACCAAAAATTTTGCATAACACTTTTATTGAATTATAATGATAGGCGCATTTATCTATGGCTAATTCTGACCACTAAAAGCTGACCAAATTTCTAGTACCTTTGGCTCAGCCATATTCTAATACAGTAGACTCTCGTTACAGTGAAGTCGGATATAGTGAATCTCCTGATATAGTGAACGGTTAAAAATGTTGAATTAGGTTCAGTCCCCATAGAGCTAATGTTAGTTATCTCCGCTTGTAGTGAACTCCGCTTATAGTGAATAGATTTCACTTGCATTTGCCCGTTCAATATAACGAGAGTCTACTGTATTATTTCACAAAATAAGAGCTAATGTAAAATATAAAAGCTGTATGCAATGCAAGCAATAGTAGCTATATTAATGATACTATGATAATGAATATAAATTACAATTTGAATTGATTTACACATATGTACGCATACTATGAAGTTTTAATATTTATGAATACTTAATTTCTATTATGTAACCATTAGGAGAGCTCTAGCTTTAAGCTTATGTATGAACTCCGGGTATATATGGTTTCTAAAATACGTATAACTTTAGTAGATTTAGCTTGAAAACTTCATGTTTTACTCATTAAAATGATTTTAAAAAATAAAAATATGTTTTTTTAGAACTCAAGCTTTGTGTCCAGGAATTAAAGCTAATGCACGCTCACTGCCTTTTTCGAAGCACATATGAACGGATGGATATTATAACATCCTATCACTAAAAGAGTGTAATGAGTAAAAGCGATTCAAAGATAAGCCCTTTTTGATTTGATGCTTATTCGTAATCAAAGAGACACGTATGTGAAAGGGCTTAAATGTTATATTCTTTGATGGTCTTTACTCATTGCATTCATTAAGTGATAGGATGTTATAATATCCATCCATTCATATGTATAAAATACCCCTATACAGTGGCGTAGCCAGGAAGGGATTTTGGGGGTTTAACCCCCCTCCCCCATTAGAAAAAAAAACTACGTAGTTTTTTTAGTTTATCACTATGCAGATCAGCTTGCACAGTGCACTTGCGCTGTTTGAAACGATATTAGGTAAATTTAGTTCAGATTTAGTTCAGATTTAGTTCATTAAAATGTTACTTGTACGTTAATTTGTTCCGTTATTTGATTTACAATTATAATCTACGTTACCTTACGCTTTCAATGCACCTACTTATTAAATAAGACAGAAAAGAAAAACTGAACCTCCCCCCCCTTAAGATAATCCTGGCTACGCCACTGGTCTATAAAGTTTATTTATTTAAATTATTTTAATCTGTTTAATATTTTATCAAATTATTATTTATATTAATAATGCAAAAATTTTATTATTAATGAAATTACTAATTATTTATTAATAAAAATGAATTTTAAGAACCCTTTGTTAAAATTGGATTAATTTGTGTTTTTTGATTAATAAATCCAATCTATATTTAAAAATAAATTTGCAAATTAGTTAAGATATTTATATAAATAAAATAGTAGTTTACATACATAATCCTCACAGTTTTTACTTAATTCATAATCTTTGATATCAGGACATAAACAGCGATAAGTGTTTACATCTAATGGGAGGCAGAAATGTTTGCAATTAGTATTTGCACATAAATTGCTAGCATTTAGTTGCCTTGAAGAATGTATTATTTTGAACGCAAAGCTAAAATTTTCATGTGGTGTGAATGCAGAATATTCTTCTCCCTTAGAATTAATTCTGTGAATCTTATTTTCAATTATATTTGACCAATATATGAAACCATTATAAAAATCCATTTGTTGATTAACTGAAAAGCCTGTGCTTGACATATATATCAGTTTCCTATCATTTCCGTTATAGTCAATAGAATACAATCCATCGACATATATGTCTATCCAATAGATTTTTTTGATAGTGAAATCAATGGTCAATACCGTTGGCTGAAGAATATCTTCGTTTACTAATGATATTTTTTTACTTCCATCATATCTTGTTCTATAAATGTATCCTCTGTTAAGACTTGTCAAAGATATACTTATTTCGCTCCATATTAGAAACAGATCAATCGGATTAACACAAATATCACTAATCATAAGATCTTCACTCGTTTTGTTTGCAATTGTGTAAAAAGTGTTTATATCAGCCATTTTTGTGATAATTATAGATAATTTATGGGTAAAAAATAGATATTTATAAATCCAATCAAAAGCAAAAACTGGATTTTCTTTAAGTGAAATATTAATGGCTTTTAATAAATTATTACTTTTCTCTAAATCCAATACATTAATGTGTGTTTTATTATTAAAAATTAAAATATTGTCATTTATGTCGTAATCCATTTCATTCACTAAAGTACTAAATTCCAAAGTATGCAAAACTTTCTTTTCTGTTATAGAATTTAAATTATTTTTTAATTTTCCAATTCTTATATCTTGAAAATCAAATTCTTCGGAAATATTATGGGGTTTAAATACAATATATGGAGTTTCCGTTGAATTTGTCTTCAATAATATAAAAAATAATAAAATAAAGGCTAATAATAAAGTATAAGTTTTATCCAATACATACAGATTGACATATTTCTCCGGGAACTAAATATTGTTCTTCAGGACAAAGACAGGTATATTTGTTGATTGAATATTGATTTGGAAGACAGAGATGAGTACAATAGGAATCAATGCATTTATTGTCTCCAATTGGCTGACGTGAGGGATCTATTATTTTCATCATTTTAAAGCTTAATCTCCAACTTTGTAAATTAATATCTAATGCGATCTTAATTTTTTCAGTAATGTTATTATTAATAGTAATTTTCATTTACTCAAAACTATCCCATTTGTATATATAGAAAGCTCTGTCATATATCTCTAGAAACGGACAACTATTTTCACTAATAATTTGCTCCTCATATTTGAATTCTCGAATTAATGCGTAATTATTTCCATTATAATCAACACAACATAATTTGAGTGATGTTTTATAATTCCCCATAAAACAAATAGTTTTCTTTTCAAAATCAATCGCTAGAGAACAAACTCGATATTTATTTGTATTGATTAATACCTTTCGATCAGATCCGTCTTGATTTGCGCGAATTATTAAATTTTGTTTCGTTTCTGTAAAGACATGTGAAAGACTCCAAACTATAAACGATTCAAATGGATTCACAACAATATCTTCATATATCTCATTGTATGCAATAATACGTCTCATTCTTTTATTAGTGATATACATAACACATATACTGTTATTATCATTGAAGTAAATTAAATTATGGATCCAATCAATTGCTATTTTATCCCTTCCATTAATTCCCTGAATGAACAGCTTTGCATTATTTAAATTCAAGCCAATGGACGCCTTATAAAGATTTTTTGTAAATGTATTACTTTTATAAATAATCGTATTTTGATAAATACTATAATCCATTCCAACTGAACCATCATTCTCAATAAATACAGAAATATTGTTAAGTTTGAATGTATTGTTTAATTCGAGTTGTGATGAATAGATTTTTCCTCCATATGAGTACATAAAGAGTGGAAATTCTATCGAAATGACATTAAACACAAAACTGCTAAGAAAAACAATTATTAATAAATTCATTGTAAAAATAGATATCTTAAATTGTTTAGTTAGCTATTATAAAATTAGAGTAAAATGATAAAAGTCAATGTGTTAAATCCTTCACTTTTTGATTTTGAGTTATTAATAACAAATTAAAGGAAATAAAATGTAACATAAGTTTAGTTATTTTCAACACAATCATATATATTATAAATATAACTATATAATATATTAATTTATTATCAAACAGGCATCTTTTTTGTTTACAAGTTTATTAATTGGATTTCCTCTTTATATTGCT
>JAUJYU010000493.1:0-12968 GCA_033995675.1 Nothrus silvestris
TTCAATACTAATGATCAGTTAGTATAACATAATAATAATACAAATGAAAATCTAGCTAAAAGCTTTAACTTATAATCTTAGATAACAAATTCAAGTTCCCTCAATATTATTATATTTTGCGAATGTGTTTTTAGGTCATAACACGCATCTCTTCTTTTTAAATCAGGTAAATATATATGAATATTTATTATAGATATTGGATTGCACGCCACAATAGGTTTCAAATATTTAGACTCTACTCCTTTGCATCCTTTCTATAATTAATTGCAATTCAACAACTTTTAATGCTGTCATTGTTTATTGCGTGCAATAAAATGGCTAATAAATTAAGTGAGTTAAGTAAGTAAATGAATAACTTAATTCTTCTTTCAAAGTTTGAAGAACAGCAACACAAAAAATCATCAGACAATGCAATAAATTCATACTTCAATATTTAAATAGCACTCTCGTCAACTTCTATTATTTCCAACAATGAAATATAGAAACTGTTGGCACACTTTTAGCATAAGCCGAAAGTTTTTTTAAACCAAGTGATAAAAATTTGAAATTAGATTAATTATCAATTAATAATAAATAAGATTTGAGCTCATTATAAATTGTAATGAACTTGAAAATAAACTCAAATGCTCTTATTTGTCAGTTGAAGAGTTTGTCAAATTTACTTCAAATGAAGGCTGAATAAGGGTTAGTAGAGAATAAGGCGAAGATAAGATTCCTTCGAATGACAATAATATCGATGCACTTTCATATCAATTTATGTATTGCACTTATATTATATCATTTACTCTAATTATATAAATTGATAAAATAATTGTCATAATAATAATTCGTATTTGAGTCAGTAATCTATTTATTTATTTGAATTCTTATAATTATTTTATTTGTAATAAAACTAACGAGTTATCCATCAAATCTTTTTTATAAAAAATTTTAAAGAAATTACAAGATTTACTTATTTCTAGACAGAAGTGTAACGCTTCCAGAAGTTTGAACTAATTGATAGAAAAGAGTCTCATAAAAAAAGTCTGATTTTAATTTTTTACATAAATTATCTTCTGATAGATTTAAAGAGTGGCTCATATAAAGAATAGCCAAACATTAATGATATCTGTGATGGAAGACCAGCCCAATGATAATTTTAATAAAGGGTTTCCCTCAAGGCTTTTCAAAGTAATTGATCTCAAATTTTTCTCATAGAATTAACGGTTAAAGATTGGAGAATAATTGAACTAATAGTCCATTAATAGCTTATTTGTGCCATTTTTGAGTTCTACTATTGGTCACACGTAAGGTCTGTCAGTGTTTCTATTCCTGATTTTATTCTCATCCGCAAAAATCACGAAATAATTCAATCATATCTACAAAATGTCATTACAAGAGATAAAATTAGAATTTTTCACAAGCTATTAGTTTAATGCAAATCGACTTATCTTTTAAGTCTTGTAATTTATCTCAAATTATCAATAAAACAGAATATAACAAACGCATCTTAACTGATTTCTTGTAATTTAAATATCAATTTTCTCAATATAATACACCCTTAAAGAGTATGTGAAAAAAGTTATAATTCAAGACTATAAAAGATTCATCTGTGATGGCTTCTTAACAGGACATGAATGTATTCATGCCTTAGGGATTCTCAAAATCGGTTACTCCGACTGCTTATGTGATCCCATTTTAACTGCATTTTAATAAATTTGTTATTTCTACTTAAAAAGTAATAATGTTTCCAATTTTTAATCAAAATTTAATATTGTTATTAATATAAAAGTAATTGTAATTTTGTGAATAAGTAATACAGTATTACAAAAAATCTATTTATTTTGACAAACAATTCAAAGTAAATAACAGCGTGAATAGTCCTTAATTATAAGCTTACTTAATACTATTGTGTGCTTAACAATTATCCTGTATATAGACTACTATAATATCAATAGTAACTCTTTAAAGTGTTGTATCTCGAAAGAACAGAAACTTTAAACTTTATTTTGGACGATAAATGGGTGGACAACACCCAATATTATTTAACCTTATGAAAAGAATTCATGTCTGGAATTTAAGTAGTAGTATTGTTATCATTAATGATGAACATAAGCTCAGGCTGAGCCCAGGCTAGTCAGGCTCTGGCTGGAGGCTCAGACCATTGAGCATAGGCTCAGGCTCGAAGCTCAGTAATCTATTTGATTTATCTTTAATTTCTCACTACAAATATACAAATGAATGTCTAAAAATAATTACTGTAAATGAATCGAAAATAAGATGTCATTCATTTATAACAAAACTATCAAACGATTGAAAAGCTTTGTTTTATTTTTCAATTAGAATATTGCTAATCACAGCCGTAGCCAGCGGGGGGCGGGGGCAGGGGGCCTAGGCTAACCTAGGCTCAGGCTCAT
Organism: Nothrus silvestris; assembly: GCA_033995675.1. Classification (NCBI taxonomy): domain Eukaryota; kingdom Metazoa; phylum Arthropoda; class Arachnida; order Sarcoptiformes; family Nothridae; genus Nothrus; species Nothrus silvestris. The sequence continues at coordinate 2,397 of JAUJYU010000493.1, forward strand.
GCTTTTCGAGCTTATGTTTATCATTAGTTATCATTTTAATCTTTATAAAAATTCCAACATTAATAGTCTTTGTCTTTTTTATCACATCTAACATACATTAAGCCCATAATATAAAATAAAATCTAATACATTATTATTATTAAAAGTTATGAAAGAAACTAATAATTAATTAGATGAATAATATTGTAATAATTTGAATAATTCTTACCAATGATTTGAATTGACAGAAAACACATGCTTTGTTTCCTCCATTCAGAGACATTTCAAGTAAAAATAGAAACACCGATAAAAGTTGTGAATTGGAGTTTTAATCAAACATTTGTGAATGCGGTTTCATGACATTCACTTACTTTTAAAAATATAAATATCAGAACCTATTCAGCATCAGGTCTTATTCAAGATTGAAGTTGTTTGACACACTTCAGAGAGAATCTCATGGAAGGCAGTTCTTAAACAATTTTATGCGCTATTGGCAATGGTGTTACTCAATAGGGACATAACTATTACTTGTTATTTGTATTACGAGATAACTAACACGAAAGAAGATTTTCAAGTTTTTGTAAAAGTTGTAAAAGTTTTTGAAACTTTAGAAAAGTGTTCGATAAAAATCCAGTAGTTTGTCAGGTCTTTTTCACAATAGATTCGATCAACTTTATTTACTTAATATAGAAATAAATATATAAAAAATAATCCTAACAATAGGTTTTTATTGAAGAGAAGACACGTTTAACATAACTTAATTATTCAATTTGTTTTTTAAAATTTTTCTCAAAACTAATTTATATAAAAATTGAGGTAACATTTATTTTCAACAAAAAGAATATTATTGCTAATCTAAATGAACTATTTTTATCAATTGTATTGCAAAAATTTGTTTATTATAAATATTGCAAAAATTGGTTTATTATAAATATTGCAAAAATTTGTTTATTATAGATAATGAAAAGCATAGGCTCGAAAACCATGAGCCTGAGGCTGAGGCTGAGGCTGAGGCTGAGTCTTAGCTCTGAACAAATGAGCCTAGTCTCAGCCTTTATTTAAAATGATCACACGTAAAACTTCATAGCTATTTAAAATAATAAGCAATTCAAAGCTTTAATAATTACAATTTTTTATATCAAAACAAAATAAATGAAATACAAACAAATTAAAATAATGGATAAAATTCAAATCTAAATATATTATTTAATCTGACTTATTGTAAAATGAATTTAAACATTATTTGATTTAATTGTTTTATTAATTGAACAGAAAAAATATAAACTCTGCGAAATCTTATTTCAAATTATATTTATATCTTGTTTCACTTATTTTTCACTTTTAATTGAAATATTAATATATCTTAAATAATAATTAACAATAGTTTAATTGATAAAATACAAAACTTTTTCAAACGTTTGATAGTTTTGGTTTGGTTTTGATAACTTATGTTTTTAAGATTCTTTTTGAGTATTTTGAGTAATAATAAACAAATTATATTATTACCGTTTTATATAAATTTTGCATAACTGTCTGAGCCTGACGAGTCTAGGCTCGTAAACCTTCGAGCCTGAGCTCAATGGTCTAAGCCTCGAGCCTGAAGAGCCTAGCCTCTTAAACTTTCTAGCCTGAGCGTCAGGCTCGTAAAGACCCCTCGAGCCGAGTCTGGAGCCTTTGCTCTTGATTGATTATAAATATAAAGTGCAATATTATTTCGTAAGTAATTTGTTATATGTGAAATGATAAAAAAATATTAAAGTAACAATCACAGGAATTTTGAGAATTTAGCAAGGTAAAAGCTCACTAAACGCTCGGCGTTCAAGCCTCTCAAAAAAGCTCGCGCTTCATTTAGCCCTCGCGCCATTTTTGGCAGAGCTTTTGCATCGCTGGTTATTGGTATGCAATATTGCAATGCAATATTATATAATGTGATTGTATTATAATTTGTTGGCAAACTATTAATACAAAAACATCCAAAATTAGGAAAATAATCTTTTATATATTCAAAAATATTGTCGAGAAAATGATCAATATTTTTCAAATCATCGTCTGTTCATTTTTCATCTGTTCATCTGTTCTTTGGGTAACTAATCAAAGCTTTCAATTGGACAATAATTCATAAATAGTTCAGGTTTTTGTATTCTTTTATGACTGAATTAATTTAAATTCTAGTTCAACAAAATAGGATCAAAAGCTTATTACAAGAATTAAAACTATAGCACAAATGTAATTATTCTTATTATTCATCAATGATTGATAATTTATATTCAAATATGAAAACATCAAAAACATTCATCAAAAATAGAATACAAACTCATTATTAATTTATAGATTTCTCTCTTATAATATAATTTAAGTTAAATGAAAGATGAAATGATCGCTCATTTAATAATAGCAATGAAATGAAATGAAAAGATGCCGAATATGTTTGAGCCAAATAGAAAACATGAAGCTATTTGAGTTAAGAGCTTCACACATTATTATTTGAATCTCATTAGATTGTATTGTCTGAATGGCCTTATTTATCACTAGAAATAACTTTCAAGAATAACAATTCATGATTTCAAACTTTTTGATTAGGTTTCAAAAGTTTAGCTTCAAATTTAGAGCTACAGTAGGTTTAAAACATTTTTCAAACAAATTTATAGAAATTAAAACTAACCTGAAAAAGGTTTATCTTCATTTTGATGTCCAGTTCTTTGCCCTGAATTTTAATTCATAATAAACTCATAGAGTTTATGATCTTTTTGAGGACTTTTTAGTTAATCGACCTCTTCTTCAAGTCTATAATGTCAATAAGTTATAAATATTTAGACTCACAAAACAATTTTAACAGCAAATTATTATATGATATAAGAATATATATGATATATGTTTAAGTAGTAATCAACCAAATAAGACAAGAGTTTTGAAGTTAATTTTATTAATAATATAAATAATAATAAGTTTTTCAATTGAATGTATAGTATTTTGATTTGATTTAAGTATAATTTTGATAGATTTTAATATGCATAAGAGATTTAAGGTTTAAAATGATAATGATATTTACATGATTTACTACTCTTAATGATTAGAATATTTGTTTCGTTGAACGGTCTACAGTTCACTTGACAGCAATAGTAGCCTAAATATCAAAGTGAATTGAAACCTAAATTTGTCCTCACCTTATTTTTTAAAAACTAAAACAGGTTCAGAACTTTCTTTGAGCTGAAGTGGTTTTATTAAGAATGCCTCCCAATTGTTAAAATAGAGATAAAAGTGGTTACAGAAGCATGAAAACGTTCTCCTTACAATCTTGCTTAATTTATAATTATTGTTATTATATTCAATTGTTTCTAACTTGCGATACAATTACTTCCTATTATTACAATAATTTACAAAGTAATATCAAATATGAGAGTATTTATAATTTGATTAATGCTGGGTTTGTCAAATATTCATAATTTAAATATCTAAATATTAGTTTTAAGGCCTATTCGCCAATTAGACATTTCTCAAAGTTCTTGACTCTCTCTAATACAGTATCTCTCATACAGTATCTCATAATGCAATCTAATTAAGAGCTTCTCAAATCCCATCCAATAATTTGGATACAAATATAAGTTGCAATAATTAGAGGTCAAAGTCAAGGTCTAAATAGGTCTAAAAAGCAGATCTTTACTAATTTATGGGAATGAGATCTATAACACAAAGCATCTCAAAATATTTATTCAAAATATAACACTCGTTTAAACTATTTAAAGGTTATTTATATTTTATATTTCCTTTAATCTAATCCATTGATATTATCTGATGATAATTTGCAATTTTGAAAAATTAGTTAATCTTCAGCTGTTATTCATCTGGATTTAAAATGCTATTTAATTTGTTGCACATAATGTTGAAATATCTATATTTTAACAAATATTATTATAAACAGTTTTAAACTTAAGTTTTAGTTTTGAATTTGATTTTAAAAGAAATAAAAACTGATATGAATATAATTTATTTGGAAAAACAAATACCGGCATTAAAAGTTATATTCAGACCACATTCAGACAGTAGTATAGAATGTTAGTAACGCTTATAGAAAATTCGGTCAAATAAAAGTAATTCACCTCAAGATAAGACTATAGCTTGAGGTCTTTATGGAAAAGTACTTAGTCGTTAGGCTGTAAGTTCTAATTTAATTAGAGATAATTGGTTTCATATTCACTGGTGATTAAACCAAACTTTTCTTTAATATCCCTTTTAAGTTTGTCAAGTTTCACATTGAAGTACAGGTGTAAATATATTTATCTAACTTACGAATACCAATAATGCAAATCATTTCTTATATTTTATGAATCTTTGAATAAATTATTGTCTAATAAATAATAGGATTAAAATTTTGAATAATCTTCGTTGAATAGGTCGTTGTCTTAAAATATATGATTTTTTATAATTATAAAAAAGAGCAAAGTGCTTAAAAAGTTCATACATATTATTACATACATATTTATTTTGCGATCGAAATTAGTTTAAAATGATACACAATTTTTTAAAAATAAAATAAGAGCTTAAATAATCCATTGAAGCATTTTGTGCCAATTTGGCAATTGTTCCTTAAATTGGTGTTCTGTTAGTTGCCGTTGAGTTTAACGCCTGGTCAGTATCGCCGGCAAAAATGAAACGCAATTTTAAGCTCACAAAAAATGAACCAACAGTAAAACATAACTTCAAATTATGTCATCAATATAGAAAACAGACTAAATCTTCATTGAATCTAAACTGCGAAGCTATGAAAAAATGAATATAAGCTCTTTGATAAGTTTGAACACTTTTGCCAGCATTTTAATCTATTATTTTGATTTGAATTTTTTGGACTAATTTTGCATTTATTGGAAACTTAAAATTGCGTTACATTTTACTGATAACATGCTGGGAAGCTGACCAAGCTTTAGACTCGATCGCCAATCGGCTATAACTTATAGAGACCGATAAGAGGGAAGTGCCCCATCCTTCCCACGATCAACAAATGTTGCCAGAGCTTGTCAATCACAGGGAAAATCCATAAAAGCTCCTCAAATACACTTTCTTTTAATGATTGATTAGACCTCCCATACAATTTTTACAATTTATGTCTTTATTTCGTTAGCAAAAGTAAATAAATATTCATTTAAAATATACTATTAATGTCGTAATTATTAAAAGCGAAAAAAAAGTTTTTTTGCAGTTATATTATAGCTTTATAGCTAAAAGTTTATAAGTAGTGACAAAATATTGTTTATGGAATTTAATTTTGTGTCAAATTCAGTGTCGATTGAATAATATCTATTTTATTATCTCATTGACATCATTTCAAATAATAAAGATCTCAGTGAACTCTCAAAAGTATTAAATATGAATTGCATTTTTAATAAATAGTTAAAAATAGATAATTGTTTCTAAGTTTCAATAGTAATCATTATTGAGAATAAAATCATTTCAAAATTATAATCAGTTATATAAACAAAAAATCAAATACAATATTAACATTATTTCAAGTTTAATAATAGTAAATAAATACTCACTTGTTTTTGCAAAACTAATGTTGTATTACTTCTGTTGTATTACTTTTTGGACAAATATTAACAGAAAATCTAAACTTTAGAAACTTCTCACTCATATGAAGAGAGCTTTTCTAACCAAACATCAAATATAAATGAAGACCAACTATAGCCGCAATCTTTATTGCATTCTTACGACGATTTCATTTCTGTTCTATTTTATGAATGTTTTAGTGATATTTTTGTGGCTAAATATAAAAAACGAGTTTAAGAATATTTGCACTAATGATAAACTTTTTCAATGTCATAACTTTGTCAGCATTTTATAGGTTATCATAAAGTTGGACAACAATTTAAATGCAGTGTTAAGAAGATTCTTGAGTTTATATTAATTAATGTCTTTAAGATGTCTTTGACTTTGGAGAACTTGATTACAGAGTGAATGCAATTATAATTATAATTTCGTTTTTTTAATATCAGAAAAATTGAACTAAATTTTAATATTGAGTGAAAAGTTTACTTTTTTAGAGTTTTTCTTATTTATATTTATATTTCGGTGAAAGAGATCACGAAATAGTCAAACATTTCAGTCATATATAATATGAAAGAATCAAACTCTTTTAGAATTTGTGGATCAAATTTTTTATTTTATATTTTGACACACCTTTAAGACATTTACCATTTCTTCTTTTTTTGTTGAAATTCTGGAAGCGATTCATTCACTAATTGCTCTATTAATTCAAGTAATATATAATTTGCGTTACATTTTAAGCTGTCTTTGCATTTGATTAAAAGAACTTAAAAAGCTTTAATCCATGTTTTCAAAGATTGATTTAAATGCCTTTTTCGATTTTGGGTCGCGTTTGAGAGAGGCTTCAAATCAGATCGACTTTAATAACAATCGAAAGCCTCTAAATATTTTTGGAGAAATCAATCTTTAAGTTAAATATTGCTTAACATTCACTATGATTTCTAATATTTAAACTATACTAAAGTATAATATAAACTATAATATACTTAAACTAAAAGTCGGCCATTATTTTTAACTTTAAAACAAATTTGTTTCAATTAATTAAAAGTTTATTTTAATTTAAATATAATTATTTACAAAATATTTAAGAGATGGCTATTAAAAGTTGAATAGACTTTAATTGAAAGCATCATTAAAGTGATGAAATCAAATAAGTTGATCATTAATTTGATAATAGTGTTGATTGAATACAATTGTCAATAAAATGCATGCAATGATGTGAACAGCAATTAATTGAAATTTAAAAACTAAGGGGATTGGTATTAATAAAACTGAAATGCAATCATAATTATAATCATTAATGGATCAACTTTTTCATTAATCAAATTAAATAAAAGCATGCAATGAAAATGTTTTGATTAAAACTTAAACATTTCGCTTCTTTCCGTCAGCCGAACGGCTATTCTTAAGCACTTTAATAACTGAAGGGATTTGTTGTCCGCCTTTATTCTGAGGACAGTAGCGAATAGTGTGCGCATACTCTCCGCCGCCGTTGTGACAGACGGGACAGTCGTATTTGCGAAGAACAGGACAGACGGTCTTCCCGTCGATGTTTTTACAGATATGGCTATTATAGACGTCAGGCGTTTCGTTATTATTCTTACAAAAGCCGCAATACATTTGAGTCTTTTGTCGGCGCCTTTGCCTTGCTTTGAGTGCGAACGAGCCCTCCCTCTCATCGCTGCCAAACTTGCATTCATTGAGTGAAGACGTCTTCGCATACGTGAACTTATTTTTGCCGAACAGTTCATAAGTAGTGTTGAAATCGATTGGTTTCCAAACAGAGCTCATCAGAAGCGGAACTTCGATCCCGTTTTGGTCGAACTCATCCTTAGAATCGATTCGTTGGCTCTCAAGAGTCGATAAATCATTGGCAACCGATTCGGACCACTTATAGGGCGAGTACTTCACCGGCGATCCGAACGGGCTCTCAGTCGGAGAAATGCCGAGAAGACTTTCGGCATCTGAAACAAATAGCTTTTGTTAAATGGCGTCACAAATGTCATCGGCTTTTCATTCACAAGACTTTCAACAAAACAAATCAAAGACTGAACCGCTTTATAGACGTATAGAGAAAGTCAGCTTTTGATACATTTGTTTGATTGACAGGTCTTTGAGTCGAAGCCATTGCCGACACTTTCTCTAAACTAACTTTTCTTTAAAAATAATAATTGTTTCGTTCGATTTAAACAACAATTAAATTATTTGAAAGAAATAATAATAAAAGATAACATAAATATTGATTTGAAGTAAATATTAATAATATTTATAATATTTGTATTGTTTTGTTTCAGACCTGAACTATGAATTGACAAACTGTTGCAGCGATTACTCAATTGATCCAATTGTTGGTCGCAGTCGAGCGACCATTGACTGGATCTGATGGCTCGACCGCTCGCAAGACTGTTATTGAATTGATTACTAAAATAATTAATCATTTTCTTAATTATTGATAAATAAAAACAACTTTCAGAGCAAATGATTAGTACATTTTGGACTAAAAGCCAAATGAGTGTTCAATACGCGTTTCAAATGAGTGTTCAATACGAGTTTCAAACGAATGACAAAAAACTAAAAAAGTTTTAACTTTTAAAGTGCTAACTGTGAGTCATATATCAATATAATAGTTTGTGACCAATCATATCATTGCATATCATTACGATTATAATACACAACTATATTCATATAACTCAGAATCCATTTCAATATAGACAATATAGACATTCAATTAAGCCTTAATATTAAGTTTATATTAATACTGTATATTACTTTTACTGTAACTTTTAGTTCAACTTTAGTTCATTTTTTGCAGTCTATACTCATTATTAATAATAGAGAAAAATAGTAGATTCAAATTTTTTTATTGATCTCAACTCTTTATTGTTTAACAGTGTAAAACTGTATAGTGAATTGATTTAATTTATTGCAATTTATTCAAAATTATAAACTCCATTTATTTTCTTTTATGTTTCAATAATGTTATATTTAACTGAATATCTTTTTGATTAAAATTGTTTTGTCCTAATATTTTGTTAAACATTTATTAAACAGGTTATACTGTACTAAAAATAGAGAAGTGATTAAAAAGTTTGATATTGATTGATAAGTAATATGACTATTGTTGAACATGTTTATAGATTGTCATATAATCTCATATTAGAACTACTTTTTAATTAAAATACATACTAAAGTTGAGCTAACTTTTTATTATTTAGATTCAGTTTAAGTCAATTAATGTATCAATAAATTAAATATTGATTATTATCTATTAATAGAGTCTAACTATAAATAAACAATAATTATTGTGAAAATAATTGCAATTTAATTACAATTGAAAGCTTCAAATTTTTGATTATTATAATAATGAATAAATGATATGAAGTAATGGTTCTTTGAGTAGTGCTTAAGATATTAAATGGCATTAAAAATAAATTAGACATCAATTAAAGTCTCATTAAGTTATTTAAAGTAAAAGAATATGAAAGAATATTTAAAGTAAAAAAAGTTTCATAAATTTGATGTCAAGTTTATATAGTGTGCAAAATGAATGAAATGACCCATACATTAGTGAACTTGAATGTTACTTTACAATAAAAAATGACACTAAAACTAATCTATTGTGGAACTCATCCATTAGTCTTTATATGAATATTAGTATTTGAAAACCTGCCACAAAACTAATTTCACGTAACACTTGATTTGATGACTAATATTTGAGTCACTCTTTAGTTATAATAATATTCAATTGGAAGCCAAGGCTTTCCATATAATGTATTCAAGTGTTGGCCTTTTTATCATTAATAAAGTTATTGATTGCACTCTTGTTTAATCCTTAATAACAATGAAAAGCTATTTTTGACTTTAGTTTGAAATTAAAATTATTTATTTTTAAAAACAATTTACACTTATTTAACGTGAAATAAATTGATAAATGATTTTCAAAATTGATAACATTTTTTATCAGATGTTCAGAATTGGATAAAATGTGCGCAAAAACTAAAACATTTAACGGCACCACTTTGTATATGGACCACGGAGTTGAAAGGTCATACTTGGTGGGTGTAGATTAAGGGTAGAGGAGTATATATACTAAATCTCAATGGCCGTGTGTTTAGTCAATTATTCCATAGACACCTAATGTTAAAAATGTTTTTTTTTGATGGTGAAAATCAATACAAGTGAAAGTGAAAAGTAACCCAACCCAACCTAACCTAACGTAATTCTCTTAGCTCAAATAGGGCCGAGCTACCGCGCGGAGGCCGTCTAACTTACCCTTACTTAACTTAACCTTTCACTACTTTATTGATTTTCATCGTCAAAAAAACAAAAATTTAACATTAGGTCTATGGAAAAATTGACCTAACAATTGACCTAACAATTGACCTAACAATTGACCTAACAATTGACCTAACAATTGACCTAACAATTGACCTAACATACCCCGATATCTCCCGAACCTTTAACTTCCGGCCATTGAGATTTAGTATATATACTCCTCTACCCTTAATCTACACCCAAGTATGACCTTTCAACTCGATGGTCCATATACTAAAGTGGCACCAAATTTTTAAAACTATTTTTTCAATAACTCCTTTATCAACAATGGTTTATAATTAAAGGTATTTAAATTTTGAAATTATACATGTAGTTAATGGGTTTGCGATTAACGGATTAAGTTTGAGTTTATATTAGACAACGGGTTAAATAACTTACAATAAGGGCCTTCCTAGTAGAATTTAAATTAAACTCACTTAAAGACTTTAATTAATAGAAGAAAGCGATTTATTTCTCAAATACAAGTAAACTCGTTTGCAAGAAATATGGAATATTGGATATACAATTATCAGCAGAATTCTAGTTCATTTTTTCACTGTCAGGTATATCAAACAGTAATATAAAACAACAAAGTTACCATAAGTTACCAAACAACAACCATAACGAGACAACTTATCAAAATATATCAAAATCTATTAAAGTTAAAACAAAAGAGTCAAAAAGATCTATAAATCAATTTATTAATAATTCACATCAAATCAAACAAATAGTCGAAAGTAT
>JAUJYU010000494.1:0-12956 GCA_033995675.1 Nothrus silvestris
CAGACACTAAACTCTCATAGAAAAATAGCAAGAAATAGGTGTCAAAATGCATACAAGGGGGAGGGAGGGGTCTAAAAACCCGAATTTTGTGCGTACGTACTTTAAGGATGAGTCCTTATCCCTCAACCCCTTTGTTGCGTAACATTATTTAAAAAATTATTTGATATAAAAAGCATTTTAGGCCAAAACTATTAATCTGTGACTAAAAACTAAAAGTTTGTTTCAATTGAAAAATGAATTATTAATTTAAGGATAAAATAGTAAAACTCATATCTCTATTGTTTGATTCGATTTATATATTGTAAGAGTTATGCCATCTGTTTGTCAAACAATGCAATTATAAGAAATCGAGTTTACATTCGTTTTGAATGCGACACAAGACAAGTGCCGTCTATTTGTCAATAATAGCAATAAGTCTTACATTTAATTAATGATAACTATTTTACACAAATATTAATAGAGTATTACATGAATTATCATTCGTTAATATTTAGTATTTAATTGTTATTTGACTTGAATTAGAAATAGTTTTAAAGTTAACGTCAATTAAATCGAAACTGAGTGAAAGGTCACCAATAGTGGAACGATTGTCGACATAGATATCTCATTATAAAGATTGTGACGACTGAGATGTCATACTCTGCACGACCTGCAGGTTCACGAGTGGTCTGTCCCTCACATCCAGACGTGAACCTAATCGAAGACTACAGAGCGGGAGACCTGATATGTCCTGAATGTGGTCTCGTTGTGGGCGACCGAGTGGTGGACGTGGGCTCTGAATGGCGTACTTTCAGTAACGAGAAGTCAAACGTCGATCCGTCACGTGTTGGCGCGTCTGAAAACCCATTACTAAGTGGTGGCGATTTGTCGACAATGATTGGCCGCAGCAGTTCTGATGTGGCCTTCGATGACAGCGGAGTCGCGAAGTATCAGAACCGCAAACATATGTCGAGCTCTGACAGAGCGCTCGTCAACGCATTCCGAGAGATCAGTAATATGTCGGACAGAATCAATTTGCCGAAGACTATCGTCGATCGCGCGAACCTTCTCTTCAAACAAGTTCACGACGGAAGGACTCTGAAGGGCAGGAGTAATGACGCGATCGCTTCTGCGTGTCTTTACATCGCTTGTCGTCAAGAAGGAGTTCCGCGAACTTTCAAAGAGATTTGTGCCGTTTCTAAAGTGTCGAAGAAAGAGATCGGACGCTGTTTTAAATTAATATTAAAAGCGTTGGAGACCAGCGTTGATTTGATTACAACCGGAGATTTCATGTCTAGATTTTGTTCCAATTTAGGACTTCCGTCTTCAGTACAAAGAGCTGCCACTCATATCGCACGCAAAGCTGTTGAGTTGGATATAGTTCCCGGTCGTAGTCCTATATCAGTGGCCGCCGCAGCCATTTATATGGCATCGCAGGCTTCGGAAGATAAAAAGTCTCAGAAAGAGATCGGAGACATTGCGGGTGTGGCCGACGTCACTATTAGACAGTCCTATAAACTTATGTATCCAAAAGCTGCTGAACTATTTCCTACAGATTTCAAGTTTTATACACCTATTGAACAATTGCCTCAATTGTGATCTCTTTTTATTTTTGTTACTCATTTACTAATTGTTTATGTCATTAAAAGTGTTAACTTTTATTCATTTTATTTCAATAATTAAAACATATTATTAGATATTGAAAATACAAAACACCATTTCATAAGAGGGGTGGGCGCACGCTTTTAGTGCCATAGTTTGTGTTTTTGGACACTTTGGACACTTTAGAAACAAATCACTCATTGGTTGTTCAGTTGTTCACTAGATATCAATTTTTATATCATCTTTCCTTACAATGAACGAGTAGTGATCTTCGCGATCGCAGAAACAATGGTCTGCGAACAAAGTGGATCTGCACTCAAATCTAATACATTTTTATCAATTGTATTCATTTTCAAATTGTGTAAAATTATAAAAATAGGCTAATCTTATAATAATATTATAACTTAGACATACTGTACAGTATTTGTATGATTCACTTGTATTCCAATTACATAATTATATATAAAATTATAACAATATAAAAATTACAATTAGTTATATTGCTTAATAACATTTATCTGTTAAATAATCTGTTATAACAAGTCTCCCTTTAAGAACATTTGGATATACTATTTTATGAGCTTTAACGGTCATATCTTCGCAATCATTAATGTATAGTTCGGAAAGGGTAGGAAATGTCAATCGTTGGTAATCTGGCGCCACATTTTTGGCCAAAAATTCCTGTTTGTGCGGGTCGGTCCATCATTTAAAACTCTTGGGGCGTGTTGGGGGTGTGGGGGTCCGGTAATAAAAGAAATAGATATTAATGATAGAAATTTACTTTTTGCTAAAAGGTTATGCAACTTTTGCTAATATTAGTGGGCATCTAATATATTTCCTAAAGAGTAGCACAAACAGCGCCGTAGCCAGCGGGCGGTCAGGGGGCCTAGGCCCCCTAAGATTTTAGACAATTTAAGAGTAGGTCTTTGGGATTCTCTGGGTAACATACGGCTTTACAGTATAAATATGGCTAAGCCCCCTAGACCTAAAATCCTGGCTACGGCACTGAACACAAACTTGAAAAAATCTTTTTTCATAAGAAATAGTGTTGATATTTACGTTTACATGTCGGACGGGTTGGGCGGTCCTGGATTTGTATTCTTGTCGGGCACGGAGGCCGACAGCAAAAACTTCTAATTTGCAATTAAGTCAATGCGCTCGCTCTCAATGGAAAAACTTGCACGCACTGCAACTGACACCAATTATGGGACAACCTATAGAATTATTGTCATTTTATTCGAATTATAATTAAAAGTATTTTCAAAAAATGTAAACACAAAAAATTACAGAAAACGCTGTCTCTGTTTAGCAAATAATGAAATGTTTTGAATTACGCGTTCTTTGAAAAATATAAAAAATGCCTTAAAAACTATTCTATCCAATGACTTTCCGACTATCTAAATAAAAACTTTGCATAAATATGTCATCTGAATGAAAAATTTATTAAGAATGTAATTTTCATAAATATCTTAAGTATTTTAAACCCTAATCCTGTGCATGAAATTCAGGTGTTTAAAGGATTAGAACTTTTGTATATTAGGAGATAAACAAATACTTGTTTTAGAGTTAAGAAAGTTATTGGTCACAGTTTATGCTCTATGCGATTTATTAAATGCTCCAAATAGTAATTTTAGTAGCAATCTTAGTTAATAGAGTCTCTTATTTCGTAGAATCAAAATTGAATTCAAATTTTCTAATTTAAAAGAAGAGTAAAACTAAAAAAATTCAATTCTCAAGATTTTAATTTCTTTTAACTTTGAAAATATTTTTTAATAAGACTCAAAGCAATGCATAATATGAACTTATTTTTATTAGTCTCGTTCATAACGATAATTATGACAAAAGCCTATAACTGCAGTTCAGACGAGATTGTGGTCAGAAATGCGTTTCGTCTCAACAATTATACCGTTCTCTTTACAAAGAGTGATGTTTTGCGTATCAAAGATTTGACATTTTCGGGACAAAAGTTTTCTTTTATATCAATTGAGAAATGGGATGATTGGTTTGCAAATTACCAGATCTCAAGGACAAGAAGATTACCACTATATTTCCGATGCAATATCCAAATAAAACGATCCGTGTATTCGCTATCGCAATGGGAAATGTATGTATTCATATGTGATTCCATTCATTCTTAGAGTCAATTTATTGAATGTCTTCACTAATAGTAAGAAAGCACACAATACGTGTTGACTTCTTATGCAATTGCCTTTAACGAAGACATGACAAAAATCAATAGTGCTGTTGAAGTGACAATAGGTCCCTATAATTGTAAACCATTAGAAGATCCGCTCAATCTTAGGACTATATTTGATAAATTTCCCGATGAAAAGATTGAAGTAAATATGAAAGCCATCCTCTCATTTGTCTTCAATGATGACAGTATTCGTCAGCGATTATTCATTTATTATAAAGGCATTGATTAATGATCTTTACTATTATTAAGTTCTCATTTAAACAATTACTTAATATTTGTTTAATTAGAAATAAACCCTCAGAATAAGAGCACATATAAATTCAAGAGACATATTATGGTTAGGGAGTTTGTGGACTACGGGAACAATGTTAAGGAACTGAATTGGCTTCAAGAGAACTCGAGTGGTAAATGTATTGAAGAGAAATATATAGTTACTGCTGCGCTACCACTTACTGACTATACAAAAAGTGGTTCCGATTATACGTTTGAAATTATAGTTTTCGTCTAAATTATATTATTTAAATAAAGTCACCGCAAACAAAGATAAAGTCGAACAAAATTTGGTTATAATATCTACGGGAACTATAAATGAAATGCTTAATTGTCCGATACAAAGCACTAGCAGTACTCCAACCAGTAGTACCAGTCAAGCTTCTGGAGGTACTTCTGGAGGTACTTCTGGATGTGTTTCGACTGAATCTTCCATTCCATCAAAAGATTCGACAACTGATTCCTCAAAAAAACCAAAAACGAGTAGCGAAAGTGGCAGTAATACAGCTACAATAATTATGGTAGTCTTTATAATCGTTGCAGTCGTAGCCATTCTGGTGGTCGGCTTTTTAATATACTTGTCTTTAGGAGCGATACAACAACCAAATCCACAACCAAATCAGCCTTCAGAGTTACCACAACCAGATCAGACTTCAGCGACACCACTACCAGATCAGCCTTCAACTTAATTTTTTAAATTTAAATATGAAGTTTAAAATTCCATAAAATTCAAATCTTAATTGATTTTGTTTTCATCTATAAATTAAATTGATATATAGCTTATATTTTATTGTATTAAAACATTGTATTGCAATTGATTTTTATTTATAAATGAATGTATTCGTTATAATATTATAAGTTTCGCTGTTGAAGAACTAAAAAACATGCCTATGATATATAGCATTAGCAAAGTTGAAGTAATTTACTAATGTAGTAGTTGTATCTCATAGTAATTTATGAGCACATCTCATAACCAGCACGTGCAAGAAAGCGTGTTTCCGCTGTCTTTAGTCGCCAAAAGTCTTGATAAAAATTGCTTTCTGGTGCTCACATATTGTCCAGTTGAGTGTCCTTCCATTCATCTTTTGTGGTTTTACTCTCCACGACAGCCCTTAAGTGGAATTAACTGAGAAACAAGAACCTGACGGCGTCTCATATTTCTCCTCTTCTTGATTGAGTCCTTTTGCAGAAGTAAACAGCATTTTATGTATCATTATATTTGAAGATTCATTTTAGCTAATGATACTTCTTGTTAAGAACCTATTCATTAAATTATTATCCTTTGCACATATCCTTCACATTATATCAAATATACTTAGCATTAATACTCTCCTAATGGGCTCAACCTTTTGTACTAAATATAAAATATGAATATACATTACAGTACTGTATATAACCATTAGAGAATTTATTCTCATTCACTGAATAATTAAGTTTAATAAAGATTGCATTCTATGCGTTAATTTTTTAAAAATTAATAAAGTTTGTGAGAATTCTGAAATTTGATATCAATATAAAAATATTATTTCTAAAAATATAACGTTGAAAACGACTTATACTCGTAATTCTGAAAAATATGGAAAATGTGGTTTTGGATTATGAATGAATGTATTAAAGGGAAGTTTGATTTTGCATAAATCACCATTGCTTTTGTTGAATGTCAATTCACAGACTTAAGGGCTAGTCAGACAGTTCTTGCAATTAGTGTCAGTTCTAATAAATTAAAGGAAACTTTTCTCAAATACATCCTTAAAAACTTTGTTTTTTCAGTTTTATAAAAGTTTGAAAAAACGAAATGAGAAAAACAGATGATTTGCCACAACTGAATACGAGAAATAAAGAAAAACAAACATTCGTTGAATGTCTTCTCAATCTATTCTAAAGTGAGTCCAAAACCATAAAAACTCTCACAACTGAACATTTTTTGGTAAAACATTTGTGAATAATCAGAAAAAATGAGAGGACGAAAGCTATGGATCTAAGTTTAAGCGGTAGAAAAGTGATTTGAATTAATGGACTATCTTTTCTCTACATGTCTTCCGATGTGGTTTTCTATAGCGGCAAAAAATATTATGAATCAAACGTTGAAAATATAAAGTGTGTATTGAATGTTTGATTGAATACTTCTGCTTAGTTTTGATGTCTTTGCGTTGGACTCACGCTGTGCTCTCCTTATGAGACATTTCTCAGCAAATCAGAAGCGTTGGGCGAATAGTAGGAACTCATCTTCCTTTATCCTACACCTCAAGACTGAGCATCTCTTGGCACTGCTCTCTCAGACCGCAGAACAGTTTCTAAGTTAAAACAGTGAAGCAGTTGAGAGCATCTCATATAACACGAGCCAAGGCTAAGGCATGTGAGAAAAATTTGCTTCAAAACAAAGTTTCTTCGAATTGAGTCCAAACCCACTTCAGTTGCGTCTTGAGCTAACACTGACTAACTATGAATTGCTTTATCTGAGTCTGTGGTGAATCCACTCTTGTGTTACAGTTAAGTGTTTTCGTGACAAAAAGAACTTCATCTTAACTTTTGGAGACTTCAAAACTCAACGGCTTTGTGGCTTCTGTTTAGAAATCAAAACCATATATCGATCCTTATTTTGCTTTTCATTCATCCGAAGATTATATTACGAAATACTTTATTAATATTCATATAAGTTATGAACTGATCTTTCATTTACAAAACATCAACGAATCAAACGATAGCCTAAACAGTGGGCGTCTTATTTCAAGACTAAAGAGTTATCCATCAAAATAATAAACTTAAATACAATAAACTCTATTTGCTGTTAAACTATTGTCTGTTATGTCTGATTAAATCAAATGAAACCTAAAATTGAAAGTTCAATACAACTCTCAAAGGTATGTCATTCAGCTTTCAAACTCATGTAATTCTTGCATAAAGTTATCTTTAATTAAAAAAAGTTTGCATATAATTTGCATATAAATAAACTGATAAATAAAGTTATACTATTCATGCTATCTATGAATATATAAATATTGATATATTATAACTGGTATCAAATCAATCGAATATTATATAACTTAAGAAGTAAAACATTGTTTATTTATTGCGAATCTTCCGATAAAGACTTTATCATAAAGTTATAAAAACTATACGTTTTTTATGCGAACGTTTTTTAAGTCTTATCAATAAATTCTAGCATTGCTTTCTATTTGCTTCGTTTGTAAAGTGTTTTATGAATGCATTCAATATTAATGTATTGAAAGTTTAATAAATTATAGCAATAATTAAGTATTTGCAACACTTCTAACAATTTGGATGAATCGTAAGTTGAAATGTGATCTCTTATGCGTTTGTTTTGTCTGCAATTCCTTGTTATGTCATATAATTGTTTCTATCATTTGCTTTCATATTATTGTATTTCAAACGATATGTTATTATAATTTGAAACTTTATTTTGTTTTTGTCTCGAATAGAGATCACAAATATATTCATATTTTAATTATGCAATCGATAGCTTGTCTTTAACTCATTTCAGATGAGTTTAAATGAGTTTAAATGAGTTTTTTTTCACCCAATTTTGCCATAAATGCAATCAATTGTGAATTGAGTTCAAGGTTTGAATTTCGGTAATGTTTGGCAAATGTTTGACAAATGTTTTGCAATTAATGACAGTCTATGTCTTTGAACTTAGTTTTCATGACTTATGAATTGATCCCAAACTGAACCGATTTGTTAATCCATTCCAAAGCTGTGTTCATGAGTCAGTCCTTAAACACTTGCATTAGTTTATATAGAAATAAGATATTGTATATAAACTTAATCTATAGGTTTCCTGCTTTCAAATGTTGAGAGCAATGCTTGAGAACTTACCATAATTTTTAAGAAATGTTAATTTATTATTAATATAAGTTATATTTGTTTGAAGGCTATCTTACAAACGATGAGATGTGTGTTTGCATACCTGTATTGCAATAAACTAAGAGCCTATGCTTTCAATTAAATGATAAATGAACTCATTTAAAGCACATTTAAAGCACTTACCCTCACATCTCTTGAAGAGAACCTCTTGTTCTCAAACTTTTGGCACAATTCCTATTAATTGGCATAAAAATAGACAAAACTCCGACCGCATCCCTCTTTATCTTTTATGCAAAAATTAATTTATAAGTTCATTATTTGATATGCAAAATGAGGGAACACTTTATCGCATTAATGCGATCGCGTGTTGGCTCACAAATATAGAAATGCATTCAAAGTCATATTCATAGTTCCCCTATTGCTAACTCTGAGTACATCCTCTCTTCCTTTTCTTAAGATGAATACAAATTGTTTGATAATCTTTAGAAAGTGAATCGCATTTCAATGAAATGTTGTATTTCCTGCACAAAACCCTAACGTCTATATTCTTAAAATATATATAGAATCCTAGCAACCAAGCAGTTAAACATCAAAAGCAGAGGTGCTTTTTATAAACCAAATAAGTTGTAATATGAAGAACACGTGCAGACTTTGAGTCTATAACTTTTGCGGTTTCCTAAAAAAATCAAAGCACGCGTTTTCGTAAGTAAAAACTTATAAAGAGGGGAAAAGACAGGAAATTTGGTAGATTTGAAGCTGTGATTCTTGGCGGAAATGAATTCTTTGAAAGTTGACATTTAGCGTTATGCGAGTCTTATTCATGATGAGTAGACATAGAGCGCGCGTGCCATCATTGACATGATTTGCTTGTATTAATTTTTGGGACCCGACCGGACATAAAGCTTCCTCTCTTTCTACAAAAAAGCAACCGTTAAGATCCAGATTTGCAGTTAAAAGAGAGAAATAAAGATCATCTCTATTGATGTCTTTCTCTTAAGTGTTTTAGAAGGACACAGGCTTTGCTTTAACTGAGGGGTAGCTCTGTTTCGTATATAAAAGTGTTGACACCGCATATGGACTGCAGATGCGATTCACCGATGGTCTTATGGTCTTTGCATTGAGAGTCCACTGTTTGCAATGACTTTTACCAAAGTTTTAAATGCGGTATTTATTCGTGAGTTTAGCTCATTGTAGGGGGACTTGAATTTGTACACGTTTTCCACCAATTTGTATGTGAAAACTTATCGGATTATTGTTTTTGTTTAAGACTATGACAGTATTCACTACAAAGAATGACATCTGTTTTTAATAACTTTCTGCAAAAAATTAAAGTAATTTGAAATTAATTATAACAAACTTCTAAAAACAATATTTCAAATATTTGATTCGTTACTTAATTGTAAGCTTCAAATGATTGTAAAGTATGTTCTTTACAAATGTAGTCACTTCTGATTAAATCAAGTAATTGATTAAATTTTAATTTTAATTAATTTGAACTAATTTATTAATAATCTTATTATTTTTCTATTTTAGATATGAATCAAATAATGAATCAAATGTGAAAGGATGAGTGCCATTGTTTCTATAATCAAAGTTCTACTTATTCAACAAATTCTCTTAAACTTAAATAGCGTTCAGATTTATGGCCTTTCAGAGGATAGCACTGAAAGTAAGTTTATTTTCCAAATATTTTTAGACTAACAAATTATGATCGGATTTGGGGTTTATTCGTTAGTTTGAGTTTGACTTTGACTTTGAGTTAATTAATTTCTTATAACAATCTTTAGTATTACTATAAATAAGGTTTACATAAGTCAGTAAAATACAAAATCTATTCTAAACTAATGTTATATAATTGAAAACAAAAATTCTAAGTATAGTATAATTGGATTATTTATTAGAAGTTCTGCTAATAATTATTTTCACAATGAATTTTAGGAAAAAGTTTTATGTCATAGTTTTGATAAAAAAATATGTTTAAATCACAGCCAGTATTTTGGTCTTTGAGGATAACTTTTAGACCTTTGAAAAGTAAACAAACAAAACTTTTTCCAAATTGATTAATAGTTAGTTTTAAGTCACTTCTACTTTGGATCGATTGAAGTTCAATAAATTGATTCGTAAATAATAAGTGAAACTTAACTTAGAATATGTTTATATATTCAGCATTTAATTTATTTATACAACTCTTCATACTCTAAAATGATTAATAACTTAGGTTGATATCATCTTCGACTGCATTACTCTCTTCTAAGTTTACATCTGTGGCTATAAATTGACTTCTCTTAAAAGCCTTACTCTTTTGATTATTATCTGGAAATGACTCAAATGTCTGAAAGTTATATTTCATCGAAAATATGAGATTAATTTAAATATAGTCTACATTTATATTTGAAAGAATTTTTAAAAGATGTAATGCAGAAAATAGGATTGGTTTGTGTAAACTTTTCTCTTTTATCATTTACTGAACAGTTTTGACAAAATAAATAGTTTATAAAAATTCGCAGTAGGTTTTTGAGAGTCTGGAAATTTTATTGAAAGTTAGCTTCAATATAAGCAAAACTGCTTGTTCTCAATCCAAATATACTGCAATGCTTACAATGAATATATGCTTACAATGAATGCCAAATGTAGTGCAGCTCTAAATGTTAACTGGTTTACAGTTATAAGGTTTACAGTACGCTTTTAACTCATGTTTATGTTGGCTCAGCCGTCACAAGACCTTAAGTTTGTTGGCATTAACCAATACCGAGCTGTTCCCAGAAATACATAACATATATCAGACTTAATGTGAATCTTCTTATACATCATGTTTTTATTAGAAACTCATTCCCTTTCGATTATTATTATATGATGTTTAAAGTCGACTATATTTAGAAAATATGATTTTAAAAGAATTTCTCAGATTATTTATACGGTTAAGAGTTATAGTGCGCTGAGAAAAATTCACAAAATCAAATAACTTCCCTGTCTTTTGACAATTTCATACATATTTATATTCTCACAGCTCAGCTATAAGTCTGATCTCTTTTATCATTAATATTTTGAGAAAAAGCAAATGAAATTATGTTTAAATTTCATTTTAAAAGTCAGATAATGTCTCAAATCAAAATCGAACCAAAGATGAAGAACAGCAGAAACTTTTTAAAAAACCTAAATATTGTCAAACATAACAACTGTCAAATTCATCAGAAATATGATATATTTTAATAATTTGAGCACAAAGTTGTCCCTTTGAAGGCGATTTGTTTGCCGACCAGCAAAAGAAAGCAATTGTTTCCTTTATCTCATTATATCCTATAATATCTCTTTATTATAGCGAAAGAATCACTAACCGTAACTTCACTGATAAGTAAAAAGACAATTAACTCGAGTGAATATCTTTAAATAGTTTTGTGACACTTTGACACTTCTACACAACTTTCTAAACAAAGAAAGAGGCGTAAGACCTGAGCCTAGTCTTTCTGTTCTTAGCAATTTAACAATTTATTTAAACTCATTTAACTGGAAAACATCTAAAATTTCAAAATCTATTTCTGGTTTGATTATATATTTTTGCTGATAATTAATTTTTGATTTTAGCGCAACTAAAATGGTTTGAATCTCCGGTTTTCTTTGCTGTTCCGGTCGGACGATCTGTAAAATTTCAGTGCAGAACAACAGGACTACCGAAACCTCAAAAAACATGGCTTAAATACGATAAACACATTACACAAAATCAAAAATATAATATTAATCCAAATACTCTTACTATAAATAATGTAGTATTAAGTGATGACGGAATATATACCTGTTTAGTGATCAACAAATACAGCTCTTTAAAAATCAATTATACATTAAATGTATTGGAAATGCCAGCACATGACGAACCCATTCGTGCCTTTGATTTGCAAGAAGAAGATCCACAAACTGAGCGCACATCAAATTCAAAGAATTGTAAGTTTAACTAAAGCATAACTTATCCTTTATATGAAGCATATTTTCAATTAATAACCACAGAGAATAGTGTTTCTAATCTCTTCATTTAAACCTTTATTTAATTAAAACAAAAATTTATTCATATCTCTTTATAGCGCTCCCATTCTTTGTCAATCCTGAAAAGATGCGAATCCAAAATCATAATATTCCTGCGGGAAACACATTAAGACTGGTCTGTCCCGCATCAGGAACTCCCACCCCTTCTATCAAATGGTTTAAAAACGGAACTTTAATGAGTGGCTCGTTTAGAGATAACGGAGAATTGGTAAGTTTGTACATCTTAAGCTTCACTTTTAAATACGCTCCAAATTTCAATTAAGCCGTAATTTTGCGGCAATTATTTAGTTTTGGTTTTAAACTAATTGTAAGTGTTGTCAATTCAATTGACATATTATTCCAACTTTAAGTTAATTTGAGTGACGGCACAAATCCAATGAATTTCAGCAGTCATTAATCAAAAATATTTATTCTTTGACTTATTCACAGGGATTTTTATAATTTAGACAATCAAACGATTTTAGCTAATCTTATAATCAAAACCAATTTAACTTTTTATAGTTATGAAAATTCAAAAAAAAAATTTT
The DNA here is from genome assembly GCA_033995675.1 of Nothrus silvestris. Classification (NCBI taxonomy): domain Eukaryota; kingdom Metazoa; phylum Arthropoda; class Arachnida; order Sarcoptiformes; family Nothridae; genus Nothrus; species Nothrus silvestris. Next base: position 12,436 of record JAUJYU010000494.1, read on the forward strand.
AAAACATTAAAACAAAACTTCACAACAAATAAGATTTCAATTTATGACATTTGTGGGCAATGTTTCTGCTAATAAAAAAAATAGAAATTAATTGATATGAATTGGCTCTAACTTTGATTTAGTGCAGGTTTGCGTTTAAAGGACATCAGAAAAGAAATGCTACTCAGTTTATGTTTACTTCAAGATAAATGATGTTATTTAGACGGTGTCTTTCCATTTGTTAGAATTGCCATTTGTTAGAATTGCCATTTGTTAGAATTCCCATTTGTTAGAATTGCCATTTGTTAGAATTGCCATTTGTTAGAATTGCCATTTGTTAGAATTGCCATTTGTTAGAATTCCCATTTGTTAGAATTCCCATTTGTTAGAATTCCCATTTGTTAGAATTGCCATTTGTTAGAATTGCCATTTGTTAGAAAAACTTATTAAGGCTTTAAAAACTTTAATGTTAATTTCTATAAGTGGGTTCGAAACTAATGTATGATCTGTATGTATTAAAATCAATAAATACCACTTTTTAC
>JAUJYU010000495.1:0-12954 GCA_033995675.1 Nothrus silvestris
ATGTTCAAAATTATAATAATTCATATTTATTATTTTACAATCAATTACTTTAACTAAAAGATAAGAATTTTAAATGTAAAAATTTTTTCGTAATAAAAAATATTATTCTTAAAAACGTATTCTTTTTTACCAAATAATATATTATATTAAAAACATGAGAATAACATAAGCACAATATTTTTTGTATTCTCAAAGAGTATAGGATTTTGTTACTGCTTATGGTTGAACAGCATTTCTTCAATATTCTCTTATTCATAATTTAATGGAAATCAATAGTTCCTTATGATTAGTTCTAGAGATTATTTATATTCTTTACCACAGTTGAAATATGAGCCGAATTATAAATAAAATTAATAATATTAAGATATTAAGAAAAAAAGATATGCGATAACAATGGTAAAATTGATCATTTAAAACGTATACTATTAAAACGTAAAATTTAAAGCATTATACAGTAGAGTAATCTCTATTATAAAAATTAACATTTTATTTTACATAGTATTAATAGTAGTAAATTTAAAAATAAGCAATTAGTTTACAAAAAAATCTAGATATAAAAATGAACGGACGGTTTAATTAAAAGGAATACATTTTTACTGCAATACATTTTTGCGCAAAAATGGAAGCCAACCTACTTTTTTAGATAATCTGATCAAAAACAAATTATTAGAAATATAATATAATAAAGCTCTTAATCACAATTTTATCTCAAAGAAACAAATGAAATATTAAAGTGAAACTGACAATTAGTGAAGTGTAAGATTTGGGTGAAATATCATGCGTGAAAAAGATAGTGAGAACACTTGAGATTGCAAACCAGTCAAATTTCAAAGTAAAAAGCATGTTTAATGTTGGAATATTCATTTTTCAAGATTATAAGTTTACAAACCCAAATACAAATCTGCTTCTTTTAAGCTTCAGAAGCTTTTAAGTATACATAACGTATGATCTTTCCTTTACATGCACTCAACTCAAATTTTCTTGAAATAATTTCATTATTTGTGAAAAAGTATAAATAAAAATTTTTAAATAATTGCTCTTTCGTTAGGTTGTATTAAAATAATCTTCACTATGTTATTTAAAAATTGTGTGTGTGTGTGTGTGTGTGTGTGTGTGTGTATGTGTGTTTGTTTGTTTGTTTGTTTGTTGTGTTCGCAATAATGCCTTTAAGATTAAGAAATACTTTTAAAACATAGCTATTTCTTCAGCAATACATTTAACAGTAATGGTTTAGCATTAAAGGGCTTTAAATTTTGAAATTAGTTAAGACATAATAAATAGATTTCATAAACCACTTATCTTTGTCTCGAAAAATATAGTGAAAAGACTCTCTTTAAGACTCTCTTTTTGTGTTTTTAGACTAAGATTATTTAATATTTTAGAACGGGTTGAAATATTTTATTAGATGACAGGTTAAAAAAACAGTCAATAAGATTGCTGCGAAGCAATGGGTGGAAAGCCTAGTAAATTTTTAAAATGCAATTTATATTTTCGTTTTGCTATAACAAAAGCACGAAAATGTTTCTATCAAACGAATTGCAATGAATGAAACTAAAAATAATGTTTTAAATCAAATTAAAACTAATATTTAACAGATTTATCTAAATTATCCTAACTTTTAAAAAGTTAAATATAATATATAAGACTGAGTGTTTGTAGACTGAAGACTATCAGAGTATAATAATCAAAGACAGCAATTTTCGGGAGATCCCGATTTTTAAATACTTATTAATTCTTCGGGAAACGTTTAAGCACCTAAAATTGCTAAATTGTTTTCCCGAATTTCCCGAAAAGCACCAAAATATAGCTTTTTCCCGAATTTTTCGAATTTAAACATTTAACCCCGAAAATCGAGGTTTTATGTATTATTCAACCGAAAATACACTTTAACCCAACATTTTAATCCTTCCCTCTTATTGTTAAAAGTATTTTTTGCTGAAATTAAGATTTTGAAACAGACACAACGCAGTCGTCGCCGTCGTAGACATACAATCCCTTAACGTAGGCGACGCCGGCGTCAACCACTGTCCCTCTTCCCCCTATTATTTAAAGTATTGAACTAAATATGAAAAATTTAATTTGTTTTCATTTGATACATAACTATTTGTTATTGATTTTGTCAAATTTTATTAAATATAAATAAGACTTGATTTCTTTCACAAATCAAAACAATTTTAAGCACAACTAATTTCATTCTAGAAAATGTTGAGAAAATGCTTATTATTCAATTTAATAGTTTTCTAATTGATAATTCAATATTTTCAATGTGTTTTAATAGCTTTTTAACTGAAAATTGATGCATTTATTACTAATTTTATAATAAATTGACTGCATAATTTCGAAAATTTAAAGTATAATTTCAATTCTAAAAAGATTAGATGTATATATTTTTTAAATGTTTCCCGAAAATCTTCCCAAAAATGGGCATTTTTCTTCCCGAAAATTGCTTTCTTTGATAATAATATAAAATTCAAAGAATAAAATTAGATTAAGAGTATTGCACCAAAAATCCTGTAAATGATATGAACAAAAAAGTTTATTCAAAACTATTGTAAATGTAAATTTACACAAAAATGTGAACTCAGAGATTATTCACAAGAATGAATTCATTGAATCTAGATTGAAAATAAGAATATGAAATTCATTTTGGTGTCTATATATCTACACTGGAATGTTATCTTTTCAGTTATAAATTCCTAAACTATAATAAACAGTCATTCGAAACAGTGAACTACGGATGGACTATTACGGGTGCAATTTTCCCGAAAAGTGACCAACGGTTAAGTTACCGAAAAAAATGTTATCGAACTATTAGTTTTCTACTAAAAGAAATGATGTTATGCAAATCTTTACTACAAATTGATTGTCGTAAATTCGAGTTTGAAATACTTTCTTTCACATTCATTCCATTAAAATTCATGACAACGGATGAATCTCACATTTGAATGAATACATTTATTTATTTATGAAGTAATACTATTAAAAATTTATGAAAAACCTCTTTGTTTTATGCAAAAGTTGCAAATTATATATTGTTTAATAAAAAAAATAAATAAAAAAATAACTAAAGTTGTTATTATTTATTATTTTTATGCAAATATGTTTATCATCATTATCTATAAATTAATTTAAATTCTAAGTTTAAATTGGATACATTTGGTAAAAACATAGTAAAATGAATTAATAATTATCTTCTATGATTATTTCTTTAATGTTTTTCATAATCATAATCATAGAATTGGTTTATAGACTGATCTGATTAATACACCTGATTGTGTGAAATGTATTTGTAGAATATTATGTGGCATTTAAAGTTAGCGAATAAGGCTTTCACAATGTATTGTATCTTTATTTTATTCTTAGCGCGTGCAATACTGAATATAAAAAGTCTCTTCAATAGATAAATTAAATTATAAATTCACTATTCGTGGAGACAAGTATTCAAAAATTGCTGTAATATAGAAAATGTTCATTGTTTCAGCAATTGATAAAAATCTATATTTTTACAAATCTTGTCACAAATCTAGTATTTTTATACTAAATCTGCAATTAATTCAGCTCTTTTAATATTTGAAGGTTTGAATGTCTCTTAAAGGTTTCGAAAACAGATTAATTACTTTCGGTATTGTACTGTACAGACTATGTTACTAAACGCTGAAAATAAAACCCTGAATGGAATAACACCTCAAAATAAATTTTCCAAATTCTTGAAATGCGGATTTTAAAATAATATTTTCGTATATAATACACTATATAATGAAGCTTAACTAGCTAGGTTAACTTGAGTTACATTAGATAGCCAAGTTGGTATTAAACACCTAAATATCATACTAAATATGACCTCATTTATTTGAAATTTATGTTAAACTTAATTTAATTTTGCGGTGTTTTTGAAATTAGAAAATTGGCAAAGAATTCGGCACTTTCTGGCATTAGAGTCAAAAGTGTTTGAGAGTTTGAGAGAGCTTTCCAACCCTAAATATAATAAAGTACCGGCATATTATTTATTAATTTCAATTGATAAAAATGCTCGTTTAGTGTTTCAAAATGATTTTGAAAATTGATATAACTATAAAATACTCGTTTATTTTAATAATAAATTAATGCGTTCGTTTATATTTCATTTATAAGAAATCAAGTTTAAATAAAAGCAAATTTATAATTCTATTCTAGGTAAATTTAAGTCCTATAATCCGACCTATTTTCCCCATTTTAAGCCCTAAATCTGATCCTTGAGTTATTACAAAATCTGAAATATGAATTATTAGTCTATTATATTGCTAGATATGTTTGTCTGCACTGGAATTCTGTTGACGAATTGAGTCCATATGAATAGAGAAGATTCTTTGATGCTCTTCTTTGCCATAAGAAATATGTTATTAGAAAGATTATTTCATGTTATCATAAAAGGGATCAATTATTGCTGTTTTCTAAGTCATACTCATATCCAATCGAAACTTTTTTCTCAAAACTTCTTTGTTAAATAAATTGTTTTTTGATAATAAAAATTGTGAGAAAATAACTAAAACCAAACTGAAAATATTTAAGTTCGTAAAAAGAATGCATTACTTTAAATTTCTAGAGGCGGATCGATTTTGGCAAATATTTTTCGATTTGATCTCAATTCACACATATCTGCGTAATTGTATATAATTTTTTACCATTTTGTCATTTTAACAGCAAATGATAATATAGTATACATTTTATTATTAATATTTATAGATAAAAGGAATTCTATGCATACAATGAAATGAAAGATCACTTTCATTTATATTAAATATTAAAACTTAACGCAAAAGTCAGTTAAGCAGCATTTTGTAATTGCGATTTTGGTGTTTAGTAAAAATTAATGTGGCGTTAAAAAAATAATGTAAAAAGAGTGATTACTAGTTTTCAAAAAAGTTTTGTTAGCCTTAAACGGAAACATAAAAAAACTTTTTGAATGACAGGAATAAATGCTTTATCTTAAATTCGTTTCCATTCTTTTTAGTGATGCAGAAGAACAGCACAAAATTGTTGTATAATGTCGTATAAAAAATAGTAAAAATGTCACGCTATTCAAATATATAGAATAAATAAGAGTTTGGTTTGTTTTTCTTAGAGGAGCCATAATAAATATACATTATATAATCTGTAATATAAAACGAGTCCGAATAATAAAATGTGTTCTTTAAGTTAGGACTTTCTGATACAAAATACATTGAATTCAATTAATATTTGCTTAAATAAAGATAAAGCAATTTTCAAAATAGATTAACTAAAACTTTTTTCACTTTAATTGAAAAACATTAAGTTTAAGATAAATTGAAAGATGAAATAATTGAAACTAATTAGAGTGAAAATACCTTATTATAAACTCCAGAGGATGAAAGTTCGTTCTCCACAATCATAAAAAGAATGCCAAGTAATGCCATAATGAGTGTGTAGTCACTAATTCGTTTTCTCTTCTCAAACAAGGCCTTTCTTCGACCCAATCTATAGCCAACATTGGGCTTATGAAAGCCTGACTTTCCAGAAGCACTTTTCTTTTTCTCACTATCAATAGAATTGGAAGCGAATGATCGCTGATTGTATGGATGTTCAGTCGAGACGTTCATCAATGCAGTTGTATTGCCGTCAACTTCAGAACTAACCGAACAGTTTTTTACAGCATTCGGAATGGACAGCATTGAGGCAGTGGTTGGTTTACGAAGTTGTTTGAATGTACGCAATGCCCCATTGATTCGCATCGAATCTGCAGCTATTTCTGCGATCTCATTGTCGAGCATTGGCCGATGGCCTGTACAGACACGAGGAGCACACGACCCGACATAAGAAGGTCCGACTGCACAATTTGCACACGGAATAAAATTTCCCCCAGAATGACAAATAGTAGCCATTAAGGGCTGAGTTTCGCTGCAATTATTGAGAGCGTGCGTCGAAAGTCTCATTGATTCTCGAGATACAGTCCTTGTAAGAAAGCTATGCTCTAATCGAGAGCTCAATACACTTCGCGCATGAGAAGGCCAGAGATGATGCTTCACTCTGGGGCCACGAATGTTAAAGACTGTTCCTCCGATTGAGGCATTACTACAACGATTAAAATTTTCGGTTCTATTTTTAGTTGCATTTATGTATGCATTTTTGTTGAAGCGGTTCTGTTCTTCGTCATAATCCGTTTGACGCAATTTGATTTCTGGACTGATTTCAGGACACGAACGGTAATTAGGATTACATATCTGTTCATTCGGTGGCTCTAAAGGTTGGAATTCAATCAACGGAAGTGGTCGTTCTGGTTCTGAATGCATTCTTCCGAATAGCAATGGATTAGCATTTTGTTTGCTACCCAAAAGTCCATTGCCATTGTTGTTGTTGTTATTATTGGCAGAACTTATATTATCGTTGAGTATAAGACTTGGAGCGAGACTTCCGCTTTGTGCAGTAGTGGCTGGAGTGCAGGTTCGTGTTTCTTCGGCTGCTGGCGTTACCATCACTACTGACATGTTGAATATGGCAATACTTGAATACTTAGGATCCTTCAGGCTTTCATACTTTGATAGAAAAAAGTTCAATATTACATGACTTGGCTTTACTTCATATTACTGTATATTCTATATTTCATACAAAATCTTCACAATTATATAGAAGTAAAAACACAATTAATTTGCATTCAAAATATCAAGTTAAGTGTTATCATTTATTATATATTATATATTACTTTTTCATATATTATCAAAATACTTTTTCAGATTATCATTCATTTTAATATTATTATCGAAAATGATTCAAATATATATATATAATATTATATTATATATTCATATATAAAAAATAGTCAGAAACCAGTCTTTAAAATTATTTTTAAAAACACCCGAAATGATACTTATTTGCATTGCACTCAAAACACACTGCAATTCGTGATATGAAAATAACTCTTCAAATTCATCACAAATAATGCGTAATTCAAATTTTCAATGCTTTATCACTTTTTAAAGAGACGTAAAGAGATTTTGAAATAAATTTGATTTGATATCTCTATTTATCTAATATTTTCTTCGATCAAAGGGCATGTCAGCACACGATTGACAATTGAAACCCGAACTAATTTAAGGGATACGCCTTTACATGGCTTTATTAAGAACATATTTTATTGTTGCGCAGTATCATTTGCCCATCTGTGCCCTCTCTATCTTTCATTTTTGCTTTGCTTTAAAGATGCTTTTTTTAAATGGCATAACAATTACTTTATGGACTCAAAGTTAATGCTCGTAAACCGAAATTTTAGTCAAACTTTTATATTCTTTAAGTAAACGGCTTTATAGAAAAAACAAATCCTTATGGAAAACACAATAATTGAAACTTTTATTATAAGAGTGAATTAAATTAACCTTATATTTGTTATCTTTTACAATACAATATCCAACACTTTAAACTCATTATTGAACTTTCTTAAGAGAACTACTTATCTAAATTTCTATATTTAGATGAAGAACATATGCTCTTGATTTATAAATATGATTGCAAATACCTTAGTAAAGCTGTCAAACACTTTCCACAAATAAGTTGTGTAATGAATGTTGTATACATACAATTAGCGAAACAAGATATGTGCACTCTTATCAACATATTATAATAACTTAATCATTTTCAAGTGAATTAATGAGTGAATCTTTATTAATACAATATTTATATTATTATTAAACACTAGTTATTTATAATTATGCAATAAATAAAGTAATAAACGAATGAAATAAAGATTTAATTTTATTGTTTAAGAAGTTAATAAGAATTGATTGAATTTTACAAAACTGCTTTGGCATGAATTGATGCCAGAAATAACTAATGAAATGTATAGCCAACTAAAGGGATCAGTCAGTCAGTCCAGCAGCGAATTGGCAACTTTACGCGAAGAGCGCATTATAATAAAAATAATACAGCGCATTGAATTACGGATCCAGATATAACATTGATTATATAGCTTATAATTTACGTTATGTGTTGTATAACATAATAATTCTACCTAAAGTTTATTGCTATGACTACAAAGTAGATGTATTGAAAGCACATAAAATGTAAGTATCAAAACCTTCTCAATCTTTAAAACTAAGCTCAATTGTAATACAGTATAAGTTATATTATATATTGAATGATTGACGTTCAAAAGCAGCACAATTTCATGAAAGTAATCACTTTTTAAAATACTTTCGTTAATACTGGTTGTAATAAATATCAATATTAATTATTTGCTAATTTATTGATATCACTGTTACTATTACAGTTTGGCAATCATTTGTAACTTATCAATAGTTATATTATGTGAAAATAGTTCACTTAGAATTAACTATTTTAGATGATTATATTTTAAAAACTTTTTTACTTTTAAAAACTTTAAAAACTTTTCACTCTGAAAAACACTATAAAAAATTTTTCATTATTGATAACATTTGAGTGGTAGATTTAGTCTCAATAATGAATGAATTTTATTATATATTATATATTATTATTAAATGAATTTATCTAAAAATGAGAGTAAGCAGAGTATTAAGAATTTAGTATTGTATTCTCAACACTCGGAGTGCAAGGAAGTAAGAATAGAAGATGATATTTTTATGATGGATACTTATACATACAGAGTTACTAATAATACAAACAAAATTTGCATGACTGATGACATATTTGAAATTCAAATATGAAACGTTTACTTATTTAGAACAAATGTCCGGGTACTGAAAATAGTTCAAAGCAGGTACTGTACTGTATATACTATTTAAAATTGTTTCCCTGAGGAAAACGGTAATCTAATTTATAAGGTTTTTGTATAAACTAATAGTATGAACATATAATATTCATATTCATATAATAAAAATTATAAACATCTTATTCAATATAGAAAAAAATTATAATTTCGCTGATTTTGTTAACACTGTTTTCCATTGAATAGAATGTAACGCATTTAGTAAATTGGAAACTATGAAGAATATAATTTGTTAGCTTCAGAAATCCATAGGAAAGCTTAGCGAGAGATTATAATTTATAATAGTATTTCTTGTATTACGATGTAGCTGCGAAGGTTATATTATAAGTTTTGTATAACAATTAAAAACTAGAACACAACATATGTTAATATTTAAAGTTTAATAAAATAATGTAAAATAGAATATATCTGGAATATGTCAGTGGAATGAATAAATGTTAAATTTATTATTTTGAATAATTAAATAGTTATTAAATAAAATGTCTGACACAATAGTTAATAAATGTTTTTAAATATGATTTATTAATAATGTTTTAGAGCTAATGAATTAGATGGAAAACTTTTTGTTGAAAATAATTTTCTTAAGTTAAGTTTAAAGGACGTTTTGCTCAATTCAATGCTTAATATGATAATTGTTTTATAAGGAAAGACAAAAATAAAGATAAAACTAATTGTTAATTGTAGGCCGATTTTTAATTTTAATTTTACTGTGGTTTTACTGTCTGAGATTTGGAAGTTTGAATGTCGGTCACTATCGCGACAGTCAGTTTCGGGCTCTAATTGAGACCCAATCATAAACAGAGTCGTTCCTTTAATGAGACTAATTTTTCATTTACATATTTTGAAGTTTAATAAATTGAATTAAAGGCAAGTTTAAATTATATCCTAATTGCCATTGAGAGATGACATGCAATCCATCAATTAAATTATCTGATACAGAAGTAAGTAATTTTATTATATTTATCTAACTTATGTGCAGTTACTCTCATTATTAAGTCACAGAATAAAATTCGCGTGAAGTAAAACTTAACCTTTAGTTGATTTACGAAAATCAATTGGAATATAATTCATTCAAATAACTTAGCCTTTGCTATCTTGAGCTAAGGATCAGACTTTGAAAATCAATTTCTTTAGTATAACTTTACTTATATTTTGCTAATAAAGTATATCATTAAAGTGTATATAAAAAAAAGATAAGAAAGAATTATTACATCTTTAAAAATTAAAATCATATGGTTGTAGTTGAACAAACTTTAAACAGATATTTTGGCAATCAAACAATTTTTTGCTCATTTTGATCAGTAATATTGATTTATTAGTGCAAATATTATATTCATCTTTAATTTTTTAAAAATAAAAATAATTTTTCCATTTTTAAAATGTTTATCCTATTAATATTCTATTTAATCTTTAAAATTTTTTTATATAAGCATCAAAGTAAGGCTTATGTAGAGTATATTCCTTAAAAATATTATTTTTTAAAAAGGCTGAAAGGATATTAAGGAAAAGATATGGTTTTTCAAATTCAATTCTTTATTTATTTATGACAGATCCGCCTATCATTCCTATGTAATAACAGGGCTGCTAACTTGGAGACAAGCAGTTCCGTGACGTCTTAAGCTTATTCCAAGATAACTTCCTTGAGGTTTCCGTGAGATTTTAATTGTAAGGTAGGGGAGGGGTTAAACTAGAAATATTTGAAAGTCTAATGATGTGTTAAGGTGTATGAATGAGACCTTAAAAATAAATCAAAATTATTTACATTTACAAAGTTTAAAAGTATACTTCCAAGTATATTTTGCATTTTAGCATCTTTAGAACATAATCTGCAAAATCAATGCAGTATTTGATTATAGTATTGTTCTTCTCAAAGTATAAAAAGCATAGGAACAGAACAATTTATCATTAATTAACGTTTAAGGGAAAGAATACTAGTATTAATACATTGCAAAACCTATCCTTAATGATTAGATATCTTAAATAACTTATTGTTCAGATGACTCCAACTGATCACTGAACAGTAGGCACAGATACCCTAGAGATAAAGAATCAAATAGATTTCAATACATTATGTTTTACTAACTTATTTATTTTTGATTACTGGTATTCATTTCGATGCCATAAAAAAGTAATTACATAGTCTTAAATCTATTAAAGACAACGTTTAATTTAAATTAGAAAACAAATATAAATAATTTATAAATTTTCTAACTTGCATTTATATTACTTATATTGTTGCAAACTGAATTTTATTGTTTAATGTTAAATAATTCAATTATTAATACATTAATGTGGCAGTGATGTTATAAAGTATTGATTAAAATTATAATGGTTTAGTTTTTCAATCTAAACATTATTTATTAATATAATTTACACTCTTATTAATGTGTTTTCCCTAATATTTAGAATAAATAAGTAACATTTGTAGTTTCAATATCGGATCGACAAGCCCGTGAGCTCTCTCTCTCTCTCTCTCTCTCTCTCTCTCTCTCTCTCTCTCTCTCTCTCTGCGTGAGCTCTCGTCAGAATAGCTTTTATTTGTCGTAGTTTTACATTAATAGTAGATTCTAAATGTCAAATAAAAATACTGAAAATGTATTTATCAGTATAGTATAGCAGGAATATGAAAGTATTATTGTGTCACAAACAGAATAATCTTTATATTGGAATACAAAAGCCTTACTTTGTAGAGTATATACTTTACTAAAGGTTATATAGATATTATATATTATATAAGGTAATATAAGTCTTATATATTATTTTCCTATAAATCAATAAGTAATTAAAATACATGCATATTTTGTGTAATTGATGTTTACGATACACCGAAATCCAATCGCTAACTCCGATGTGATGTATTCCGAGTCGCGAACAAATGTAATTAAAAAACGGAAGGAACTACTGTACATTGGGATGTTAATGGACAGACCTTAGTATCATATTATTAAAATTTTATAGTTATAATTCTTGAGGAATTATTTTGATTGAATTCTTAAATGGAAGCTTATACGATTCAATTATGACAGCACTGTCAGATGCGATACAGCTATTAATAAAGTAGCATCTTGCATTAATACTCATCTACTGTTAAAATAATATAAAAAGCAGTCAAATGTGAGATCCAAACCCAAAAGTGTATATTGTAAAATGTTTGAGATGTGTCGCCAAATTGTTTGTAAAAACAGAGAGATATGCTATCATTTGGAAGCAGACAATGCTCGAAGTCAGTGCTTTTATGTGAGCTCTGCTTAAACAGACGCGTAGGCGAAAAAACAGCAAATGATTAAAGTTAATATTTCTATTATTTCTATTTACCTATTAATGAGACAAATCCGCGAAAAATTAGAAAAACTTCAACTAAAGCTGATTTTGACAGAATTTAATATATTTTGTATTAAAATCGATTGCTTACTGGTAGCTTTACAGTACAACGCCTCTTCTTATTGAGTAAATTCCTTGCTTATACTCAGTATATAACTATAGTTTGCCAAAGGTGTAGAGTGTGTACTGGTATATACCGGTGCCTTATTTCACATTAAATAAGCTAATATTTATGTTCGATTGTACGGCAACATAAGTCTGAATGAGTTGCCTAAAGAAAACAAAGATATTAATTTTAAAAATTAATTACAAGCCCTTCAATTTTTCATAAAAACCAAACTTAACTTCTAAACGATACATTTTTACTAAGCTTACTTATTTTCATAAAAAATAAGTTTTTTCACAAATTCTTCACTCTTACACAAAAATCTGGTATCTTTTAAAATACACAAAAATCTGGTATCTTTTAAAATACACAAAAATCTAGTATCTTTTAAAAACATGCATTTACAGGTATATTAGAGAATGACAGAGTTCACATGTCTTAATCCTAATCGAAATGTTCATAAAGGGAGCTAAGGATGTGAATAATTGGTGATATCAGTGTTCTGGTAACAACCTTTGGATCTAATAGCGCTCACCAGGACTCCGTGACTTAGCTTTAATCCCAATTTTAACCCGACATTGAAAACCCCTCTTTTAAATATTAGACTAATTTCAAAAATCATTAAGCTTTAAAACTATTTAATTAATAATTGTTAATAATGGATCACGGACAGTACCGCGAAAGACAATACCGCGAACGGACAATACCGCGAATCTAAACTAACCTAACTTAACTTGAAAAAACCTAAAATTACCAAAACTTACATAATTTTTTTCGGTCAAATAGGGCCGCG
>JAUJYU010000496.1:0-12947 GCA_033995675.1 Nothrus silvestris
CCGATTGAATGGATTTCATTATAAAGTGATCGGTTATAAGAAATCCCCGTTATAATGAACGCTTTTGGCTGCACCGATCTGTTCCTTATAAACGGGTTCGACTGTATTTGTGTAGAAGTCATACAAAGATATGTAAATTGTATTTTTGTTCCTTCAGTTCAGTTCCGGGCGTTTTTGGAAACGAACAAAACAAATATTTGGATGTTATTAAGCAAATGCTTATTCATTACTTGTGCGATAACTCGACTAATGATGTAATAAATATTAAATAATTAAACATAGATTATCACATTTTAAAACTTTATCTTATATGGTCTTAAACTTTATCTCATATGGTCTTAAACTATAATAATTAGGTAAAAATGGCTGCAGTGAAAGCCACCTCCGCTTTCATACTCTGTCACGAAACTGAAAAGCCTATTATTAAGCATATGAGTGATTGCATTCTTCCTATGATGCAAGTCATGTCCTATTGTATTGACAATGAAAGCGACGATTCCGTTCTCAAATCATTTATTGAACTCTCAGAAAAGTGTCCACAAATATTGCGCTCACAATTCGAACCTCTGATAGAACTTTGTATGAAAACTGTTTCTAACACAGAACGAACCGATACGTACAGACATTTAGCGCTTGAGATTATAATATCATTGGCTGAAAACGCGCCCTCAACTGTCCGCAAAAGAGGCTCTCCATATCTCTCAACCTTAGGTTAGTTTTCCGTTTAATTGGCATTTAATAAGATTTTGTTATAAAATACGAAATGGCTATTAATTTATATTTATTCAGTTTCTCAATTATTATTAATGATGACTGACTTGGAAGACGACCCCAACTGGTCCTTAAGTGATAAAAATGAAGAAGAAGATGAAGATTCTGAAAGGTATCCGAAAATGAAATTATAAACGTTTTTTATTGAATATAATTTTGAAACTTGTATTTATTGAAATGAAACAGTAATTCTGTAATTGGCGAGAGTGGTCTCGACCGACTCGCCTGTTCTATTGGTGGCAAAACTATACTTCCCTTAGCCATTAACACAATCTCACAAATGCTTCAAAACGCTGATTGGAAGCATAGATTCGCTGCATTAATGGCAATATCAGCTGTAGGTGAGGGATGTCACGATCAGATCAGTCCTATTCTTCAACAAATAGTAGAGGCAATCATTCCATTTCTGAATGACTCACATCCAAGAGTTAGATACGCGGCCTGTAATGCTTTGGGCCAAATGTCTACTGATTTCTGTCCAAATTTTGAGGAAACATTTCATTCAAAAGTAATACCGGGTTTGTTATTATTGCTCGACGATTACGATAACCCTAGAGTTCAGGCACACGCGGGCGCCGCGTTAGTCAACTTTTTTGAAGAATGTCCCCAAAAGATTGTTATCAATTATTTAGAAGCAGTGGTCAACAAAATTGAACAAATTATGAATGTTAAAGTTAAAGAAGTTAGTATTTGTTTACTCATACAAAAGTGTGTAATATTCAATTATTTATTACTTTAATCTGATATTCAAATCAATTTAGTTAATGGAAAGGGGAACCAAACTAGTGTTGGAACAAATAGTTGTAACCTTAGCCTCTTTAGCAGATTCGGCACAAGAAAACTTTCATAGCTTTTACGATAAGTAAGAATGAGTGCACAGAAATGTATGATTAAGACTCATAAGCGTTTTCTGATTACAGGTTTATGCCATGTCTTAAGTTTATAATACAAAACGCGACGAGTAAAGAGTTGAGACTATTAAGAGGTAAATGCATTGAATGCATAAGTCTTATTGGTTTAGCTGTTGGAAGTGAAAGAGTAAGCCGTTTTTTTGCTACATTTTTTTGAATTTATACTTAAAGTTGCATCTGATTTATATAATGTTGAATAATATTTGTTAATAGTTCTGTTCAGACGCGAGTGAAATAATGAATTTATTGCTTCAAAGCCAAACGGGAGAACTCAAGTTAGATGACGACGATCCTCAGGTACTGTACTGCGCATTGCACATTTGCTACCACTTCTATTATGTTTGCTATTCCTTATTTTTTATTGAAATCTATACTATTTATGATAATAGTTATCATATATGATCTCCGCGTGGGCGCGAATCTGTAAAATATTAGGAAATCAGTTCGAACCATATTTGCCGTTTGTTATGGGATCTGTACTCAAAGCCGCATCCATTAAGATAGAGGTGGCTCTACTCGATCGTAAGCATCTTTTCTTTTGTTGCCATAAAATGTCTTAACTCATTCTTTGTTCAGAGGATGACATGAAAGTTGTTGAAGAAGATAATGATTGGCAATGCGTTAGTCTCGGAGATCAGGTATAGAAATGTTCTCAAAATGATTTCAGTTATTTGTAATGTATTTCCATATTATTAGCAAACATTTGGAATAAAAACTGCTGGTCTTGAAGAGAAAGCCACTGCTTGTCAAATGCTTGTATGCTATGCAAGAGAATTAAAACATGGATTTGTTAATTATATTGAAGACACCGTCAAGATTATGGTTCCGATGTTGAAGTTCTACTTTCACGATGATATCCTTTTATATTTTGAAATATTTATTATACAATTTTTAATGAATTGAGTCCTTAACTAAATTTCCTTAAATACGTGTTAGAACTGCTGCTGCGGAAAGCCTTCCATATTTATTAGATTGCGCTAAAGTTAGAGGAGATTCTTATGTCTTTGAACTCTGGAATTTTATTTTTCCTGAACTAATGAAAGCTATTGAGACCGAGCCTGAAAAGGATGTTTTGTCAGAATTGATGACTTCATTATCACAGGTTCGATATTATACTTATATAAGACCTAAAGAAATCTTATAGAATAGTTATAATAGTTTAGTGCAGTGTTTCTCAAACTATGAGACGCGAACAAATTTGAGGTGAGGCGCGGTATAGTAATACATATAGTAATAAATATAGTAATACATATAGTAATACATTCTGTTATTCTCCATTTTTTTAAAGTAAGCACTAAACACATGTTTAAAATGTGAGAACAGGATACTTTTTTACATTGTTAATTTAACAAAGTAGAGTTTTTATACAATTTTATATATAAGGGTGAGGCCCGGCTGTTGGTAATAATTTGTGAGTGAGGCGAGAGTGTAAAAAGTTTGAGAAGCACTGGTTTAGTGCTTGTGTTCTAACCATTTGTCATATTTTCCATTATTATAGTGTATCGAAAAATTAGGAAATAATTGTTTAAACGAAAAACAATTGCATGACTTAATCAAAGTAATTGACACGCATTTGACCGAACATTTCGAAAGACATCGAGAAAGACAAGAAAAGCGTAACGACGAAGACTATGACGATGGCGTTGAGGAAGCGCTTATTGATGAAGTAAGTCATCAAATTGCTTGCTTTGATTCAAATTTTTAATAAATTGCAAACAATAACTATTGATTATTTGATTGAAGGACGACGAAGACGTTTACATATTAAGCAAAGTGGCAGATGTTTTGCATTCACTTTTTATAGCCTATAAGAATGGATTCTTTCCTTATTTCGATCTAATTTATCAGCACTTTATAACATTAGCTGTAAGTCATGTTCACAATTAGTCCATTAAACTAATGTATAAAAGCGAGTGATTGAACCCCTATTCAACCCCTCCGACAGACACCTGGCAGGCCGTGCACTGACATGCAATGGGCTATTTGTGTCATCGATGATGTCATTGAACACGGAGGACAGCATTGTGTTAAATATCAGAACTTCTTTTTGCCTCTACTTTTAACTGGTGTTCAGAGCTCTCACGCCGAGATAAGACAGGCCTCAGCCTATGGTTTAGGAGTTCTCGGAAAGTTTGGCGGAGAATCGTTTGCAAAGACTTGTTCTGGTAATTCATTTCAATCACAATTTAGTGGACTTTGATTTTGAAATTATTTCTTTCAGAATGTATACCAATATTGGTTCAAATGATTCAAAACCCGAATTCAAGACTCGCTGAGAACATAACCGCAACTGAAAATGCAATTTCTGCGGTCACGAAAATAATTCAATATAACAACACTAATGTATGTCATGTTTTAATGCTCTTTAAAAATGAATAATTAAAAATGTGATAATTTTGATTTCACCACAGATTGATGTCGACGCCATTCTTCCAGTTTGGCTGAGTTGGCTTCCAGTTTGGGAAGACGATGAAGAGATTCCACATATTTATGGCTTTTTGTATAATCTGCTCGAACGGTCGGTTCAAAAGATGTTCTCTTTATTCATTTTAAGATAATTATCCATTTATTTTACTTCCACAGCAATCATCCGGTCATTATTGGCGCCAATAATAGTAATTTACCACATATTTTAGCGATAATTACGGAAGTGTTCGCACGAATGGCTATCGATAGCAAAAGTGAATTGGGATTAAAGTTAATTTCTTACATGCAATTTCTTAAGGTTGGTATAAGTGCTATCGACTGCTATTCCATAAATATATTGATTTCATTTTTGTAATTATAGAACGACACAAATACTTTCTCTACATGTTATCAACATTTAAGTCCTGAACAACAACAAGCTCTTAATCAAGTTTTATCTAATTAATTGATTTTTATCAAAATATGTATTCACAGCTGATTAAAATTGCGTAGAAAATAAATTTATTCGTTATTTCTGTTTATATTTAGTTTGTTTTTCATATATAAGTAAAAGAATGAATACAAAAACATAATAAGTTTGATCAGTAAATAATTTATTTGAAACACTGCTCTTAAGTCCATAAATCTTAATCTAAATCTTAAGTCTAAAGTGAATACAATTCATTCAATTTATATAGCATTTAAGGTCAAAATGATATTTAATTTACAGAAAATTTTCAAATATTTATTATTTTAAGCAATAATCGCCAAAAATAAGAGCAAACAGTAAGAATTTTGATAGTATTTATATTTGCTTAAAGTTAACCTAAAATAATGCTCTGTCATAACCCCTACTATATTAGTCGCTAAGCATTTTTGGGTTCTAACGAAGGACATCACAGAAGTGTTTCCGTATAATAAATGCATTGATATAATAATACTTTGATCGACAAGGCTTTAAATGTATGTGTTTTACAATTAGATTATGTATACTATAATCATAAAAGTTGAAAAAATTGGTTGTAAACAATAGAGAAATACAATTTTGGCACAAAACTAAAGCTTACAATTATTTAACTTTGGAAGAAATGCAATTAAGAAATGTTTCTATTAAATAAAGCATTCGATATGATTAATAATTTTCGATAGAAATGGATATACAATAATATATGTATGAAAAAAATAAATAATTAAATTAATCATAAAGAAAAATCGAAAGATCATTGACGTTGTAATGAACTACTAATATTGTTTAACTTTGGTCTCATTGGTCTCCTCCATTGGAAGTACTTTTGTTAGCGTCAAATACGACAGATAAGGGCAACTCATTCTCCTCAATAATTGAATTTCTTCGGCTTGTGTTCTGTTTGGAAGAAAATTAAAAGAATATGAATGCAGTCCAACATCTGCTAATCAGTGCATACAATATGTTGTTACAGGAGTTATTAGGGATACAATAAATGTTTTCAAATGTTATTAGCATTATATGAGAATATATTGCAATAATAGAAAGACAAATATCATAAATGAATACCTTTTTAAATTTTCGCAACTGATGGACATCTGATATGAGGTGTCGGAAACTGACAAATATAAATAAGGCGTTCTTCAGAAGGAATATAGAGATCTCTTTTCGCCAGGTTTTCCACAAACAGACTCTTAATAATAAATAAGGAACGTTTACTAAACCAATTCGTAAACTATTATGAATTATATTCATTCTTAATCCGAGTTTATGAGAATCAAAATTTCGTTGACTTAATTGAAATAATCCGATTGTCGGCAACAGTAAGTTAAATGTCGTTAAAATCAATATTATTAGTGAAAGCCAATCAGGAAGTGGTGAGGGTCTGAACTCATCTTCGCTCACTTTTTCGGGTAGTAATAAGTCTAACAAATCTATTGAATCGAAAATTTCAAAAACAACAGCAGTTGTCAATTCTTTAATGCATTCATAGGATCGGTTACTGTTGTGATTGCGATGTATTTCAATCCATAGCAGAAACACAATAGTCATTGAGGCTAAACATAGTTTAACGTTATGGGGCTCCGACTCAAGCGATCGCTCCTTTCAATTAAATTTAGTTTCATTATAGATAAAAACAAATCATAATTTAATTATTCAAATCATACAAAACTAACCATTTTGTGACCTATCGATGACTTAGACAATAAATAAGGAATGTCTTGAAGTTGTAATATAAATACTTTAATGGCCAACAGAAGAACGTACGCCACCCAACAGATCCACAGCAATGGCAAAGTTCCCAATTGTTTGGGAAACGTAATGTTGAAAATGCCGTGCTTTGAGTCAACAGTCGTTTCTTTGGAATCATTTTTGTTTCTGTGCGAAGACGAAGATCTGATCCGACGATGTTTTAAACCCTGAAGTTTGCGATAATGACGACTCGCGAAGATAGAGCCCGCTATGAAGAGGAAGACCAGCACAAAGTCCGCGAAGAAGAAGAAATACCAGAAACTGTAAAATGGGTTCAAATAGTTTTCAACTCTTCTTTCAATACATTACACAATATTGATATTAACAGAATTTTTAAGAATGGTTTTGTGTACTGTTGTGTACGACTGTGTTTATTCGCAGGGTCGGCGCTAGGGCAAGGCGAGCAAGGCTGCTGCCTTGGGCCCCGCGCTGTACGCTGAAAAAAATATTGCATATGTAAATATTCGCGTGTAACAAACTCGTGGTCTGTAGTTATTTAGACAAGCTGAGAACCAAATTTTTTACAGCGTATCGCCCGAGCAAGGGGCCACCAAAGCACCCTTGACCCAAAGGGGTCATGTTCTTTGCACTGTGCGAATGCTAAATTTAATGTAAAAGTATTTTCGGTTGCGACAGTTGGGGGCTAGATTCTAGATCCCCCAGCTGGATTTCACTTGGACTAGGATCCACATTGGGCCCCGCAAACTCTAACGCCGGGGCTGTTTATGAGCCACAACTCCAACTCCTCATTATCCACACCTTTAGGTATTTGTCTCATTTGGCTCTTTATTGTGAGACAGGTTGAGAAGGACTGACTCTCACATCACTTGTATATTAAATATTTATAATTGACAGACAATTCAATGTCAACCAAAAGATAGATTATTGAAAGACAACTTATATTGACAGCACTTTTAATTAGTCTAATATTTACTATTCGTTGTCATTTAAATGAGTTTTAAAATGAGATAAATATAGAAATAATGAAAACCATAAGAACCTGTTTCCGTCGTTATAATAAGTCAAGTAATAACTGATTGTTGTGTTTTGGAGTAAAAGCACTACAAATAATAATATGCTGTCAATTATGCGATAAATTAAACCAAATGAGACCATTTTTATGAATCTGTTTGAACTTTGCGTTTCGTTTATCTATTAATCAAATATTATTTAAATTTATTATAAGTTTTATTCATTATTAATATCAATATTATTGAAATCATAAAACTTTATCAAATATTACTATTTTTTATAAATAATTGAATCCTTACGTCAGACATGATTTGCAAGTGATTTAATCATAAATATTATAGAAATTGGGGAGTAATTGAGTCGTTGAATATGAATATTTATTGCATTTTTAATGTGCAAATCATAGATATTGTGTATGAATTTGTTATGACATTAAATGAGATTAAGTTTTGATCAATTGTTTGTTCAATGTTTCAAACTGTAAACAAAGTTACAAAAACTGTAAATAACTGTAAGAGACCCTCCCTTTCATTGCTTACATACAATAAAATAACATTCATTAATAACGTTACGCTGAAATCGGACTTTGCCGGACACCCCCTATCCCTTGTTACAGTGTATTTTAATTTATTTTGTATGCTAGTTACGCTAACCTCTAAACACCCGTACCCCATAGTAGCGTAACGTTATTAATGTGGAGCTCAATCATATGATTCAACGTAAATAAATAGTTGTATAAACACTTTCTGATCAAGTTTTTTAGATTTAATTAATTCTTCTCTTTCGACACTATTATTAATATTAATATTTATCAGTTTTGAACTATAATTTATAATAACTATCGATAATATATTATATTTATTAATAATTGATGTCAAAAGTGTTTCAATTACTAAATAATTATTTGTATTATTTTTTAAAATAAGGATAAGAATTGAAATATCAATATATTATACGTTAATATTATTTGATTATAAAATATAAACAATTGCTTTACAAGAATGAGTCGCAAGTCATCGATGGACTCATCGGAGACTCAAGAAGAAGACAATGCCTCGACATTAAGTCCGTTGAGTGCTAATGAAGGAGCTATTGGTCAGCACTTATGTCACGATATAATGACTTCTTCTTATACCGAAATCTCATTCGACGAAAGCGACGGAAACAGTGATCAGACGGACATTGAATTGGCCGATGAGTTAGAGTTAGGCAATTATCACAGCGATGGTCAACAAACCAACAATTGTAGTGATTCCAATAGAGAACTAACCAAAAAGATGTCATCGAGTCTGTCATTACCACAATTGTCGTCAACTATTGTTAAATGGAGTGAAACAACAAAAGCCAGTTATGAAACGGAAAACTTGAATTTAATCACAAATTCAGTATTTGATGAGAGCTCTCATCCCAATGAAGTCCCAGATTTTGTCTCATTTGACGGGCATATGGTTTCATACGTTGCGCCCGATTTCGAAAAGAAGCTCAAACACAGCACATCTTCGCCTTCTATTGAAGGTTTATTAATTCATTTCCATATAAACATTGCATTTTCTATTACTTTATATAAACAATTGATTGTATTTGTATTGTTGTCTCCATTTTCAGCTCAATCTTCACTACATTCGGAACAAATGGAGTTCAAAATATTAACCAATTTAGAAAAGCAGACAAAGCTATTATCAAATAATATAAACTCATTGTTACGACACATTTCAGAGTCAACTCATAATGTAATTAATACAGTCGTAATAATATATAATTTAATTTATTCGCCAATAAACGAGTGCCGAACATAACATTTTTTCCGGTTTATATAAAGATATATAATATAAGCCTATAAGTTAGTTCATTTCCGGTTTATATAAAGATATATAATATAAGCCTATAAGTTAGTTCACCTCAAAAATGCTATGTTCGTCGTATCCGCGAATGTGTGGCTCTACTAATGATAAATGAATAGTTAATCACATATTAAATTATTTTAATTTACAGATAACTAGTCTAACAGTTGAATGTATTTCTACATATGAGATGTGTCTCAATAAAACTTGTGATGTCATTGATTCAAATATAAAGGTATTATTTCATTACTTTAATCGACGTATTGTTTAATTTCAAATTATAATATATTTAAAACAATATATTTGATCAGTCAATGTATCAGTTGATGGCTAAATGTGAAGAATTGAATCAATCTATGAAACCTATAAATAAATTGTCACAAGAATTGTAAGTCAAATATTTCTTTAATGAACTATTAATTGAATTATACATAACTTATATTTCAGGAAAGAAGTGAAACGTCTGTTAGAGTTATTCGAAAAAGCGGTCGAATATAGAATGTAATAATGATTGATAATAATGATTGTGATCTTAAAGTTTTGAAAAGACATACATTTGAGCTTAAAGTTACATTTTGGGTGCTTTTACGCAAATCAAATGCATAAATTCAGACTCATTTTAATATAAATATAATCAAAAATAATGAGATTTTAAATTAAACATTGTTTCTAAAATGTTAAAAATGGATTTAATTAATTGTATGACAAGTTTGGATACCCATAAGTATGGATACCACGCAATTGAGCTGATATACAATATAGAGGTGGAAAGCGGTATCCGTTTCGGCAGATAGTCGGCGGATATCCGCCGACCTCTGCCGATGCAGTGCTGGTGCGGTGGTTGTAAAAGCTGGCGGTTGCGGATAAGCCATATAATTATCCGCTTAAGAATTAGTGTTGAAATTGAACATTTATTTGTTTTATAAAACTGAACAAATTAGTTGTTCAAAACAAATGTCTATCAGATTACAGATAATGTTAGAAAATAATTATGTGCTAAAGTTTCCTAAAATTCTAATCATAAGAATGTAATACAGTATCTGTTTTATTGCCATAATGTGCTTATTTGCATATTTGCAAAAATTATAAATAAATAATAAGACAAACCTTGACCTAAGCCAAGGAAAGCCTAGTATATTATAAAGTTTTTTATCTTTACAAATAATTCTCAAATATACTGTATATTTGATCGATTATTTTGTTTAAAATTTTTGCTAATCATTAATAAACATTAATTTTTAGTTTAAATGAGGGCAAAGTCGACCGGAATAGGGAGGGTTCAGGGAAAGGTAGAATGGCGGATTTTGGCTTCAAAACCTCTGGAGTGAGTATGATTTTTGGATAATCTGTGAACTTTTTGGGATCCATTTAAATTTTAGTTGTTTTCAAAGTACAGTCAGAAAATTGACCAAAATGGACTAGTCCTAGAGACTTCTCATTGCTACCAAATTAAAGCCTACCATAAACAAACTCCACTATAAAAATTTCATCCCAAAATTCTTTCTTTAAATCATAAAATTTTAAATTTCAAAATGTGTATTTAACGTAAGGTCTATGGAAGAAAGTCAAACTTTGGGAATTATTTTGGATGATTTCCTTGTTGAATAATCGGATATATTTGATGCCATATTGAAGTACCCGACGGGAAATATATTTTATCTTCGTGAAATTACATAGACTTATAAGGGGGCTAGGGGAGCTAATCAAAATTTTTAAATTTTTTGTTTCTGATCTTTATGAAAATTGGTATATTCATGTAAGTCGATGATCTAAACAAGAATATGAAAGAATTTCTTTAATAACCTTGATAGTTTTCGAGTTATTCAAATTTAAAGTTAAAAAATTGTCTATTTTTAAAAATTAATTACTAGAAAACGGTTATAGATAATAAATTGAAATTCAAGCTAGTTGATTAAGTTAACTGGCCACAATATTATTAACAAATTTTTACAGTGTAACAACTTTTTATTCAAAAATTATGTCAGAAGTAATATTAAAATAATATTAAGATATATAAATTTATCGCTTAAAAGGGGATGGGTGAGTCCAATATTGATTAAAATTCATTGATTTTGCAGGCTAATAATCATTACTTGGTGATTTAAATCTATATTCTTTTGTTCTATTATTCAATCTGGGGTTTATCATGGGGTGTTTGTCCATTTCGGGAGTTCAAAGGTTAGTGGCAGGGATTACCAATGGGATG
Source organism: Nothrus silvestris (assembly GCA_033995675.1). Taxonomy (NCBI): domain Eukaryota; kingdom Metazoa; phylum Arthropoda; class Arachnida; order Sarcoptiformes; family Nothridae; genus Nothrus; species Nothrus silvestris. The sequence goes on from JAUJYU010000496.1 coordinate 11,326, forward strand.
ATGCCAATAGAGGTTATAGTGGCGTCAGAGACCTGATCGTTCACTACGGATGCTTCCGAAAACATATTTGGAAAATTGGAAATTTTACTAAATCAAAATTCTGAAAAATGAAATAATATTCTATTGAATGCAAATGACAAAAATGTATCGTTATTCTTAAATATTTTATTTTAAATGAAATATTGCCATGCAAAATCAATAAAGTTATACAATTATAAAAAGTTGTATTTAGGCCAATAGTTCCCAGACTTTTTTCTCCGCGACCCACCTGAAAGAAGAAAAAATGCATACAACTACCCGCATATGGAGTCACTTTTTTATGTTAAATAATTTTAAGTTAAAGTTAAGATAAAGTTAAATAATTAATATAGAATTTATGAGAGTTTTACTGTTTTACAGTTTAAGAGTATCGCACAATAAAAACTATATTTATCATTTACAATGCACATTAAAAATTCCTCCACCCAACTGATGTGCAATCTGATTCAACCGCTTACTTTTAAAATGCTGAAAATTTTTGCCGCTGTCATTTGATTATTTGAAGAGGGAGGAGTATTTAGAATTTTGTCACGAAGGTGTGGTAAAAATAATCCAAATTTCACTGCCCCTGCCTTAATATTGATATTTTTGCTGCTCCCACAAAAATTATTGAGACACAATGTGCTCCCAGGGCTGAAAAAGTTTGGGAAACGATGCTCAAGAGACAAATCTTAGTAATTTCAGAATAATTTTAATTTGACAAAATAAGTTGCTTTGAATATTGATATTTATTGTATTTAATTTACAGTATGTTTATTTGAATCAAAATTTTATGATTAATAAATTTGTTTGAACTAATATATAAATACTAGTAACGGCCCGTTCAAAATTAAATGGCCATTGGGGTCAGTGGCAACTTCAGGAGGACAAAACTCTAATAAAACACGGTTGCCCTCTGCTAAACAAAAAATCATTTTCCCCATAGAAAACCCTTAGTTCGGTAACTTTTTCCGCCGTAACTTGGCCACTGGTCACTTTTCAGGAAAATTTCTTTGCCTGTGCACACTCTCAGGTCATACTGGTTCTAATAATACCTGTCTCATGTCTATAGGTCTTATAGTTAAGGAGTCTATACGCTAACACACATACACTCATACTTAGAATTTCTCACAAGGGACATTTCAGCAAAGTCAATTACCGAATTGTTTCAAATTTTTAGGTTTAATTGAACATATAAAAGTATTAAAAACCCAACTTGAAATTGGTGCCATGGTGCTAGCGTCAACAGTTTAGAGTACTACATACTCGGAATAGCCGTATATTTATTAACTTATTGCTTCCACAATTTTTGCCCAAGTGTATTCAATTTTATATCAAAATGTTTCTTTTGAAAATATTTTTCAAATTTAATCTTAAAAAACATAGATCTTTCATTTTTGTTGCGATAGGTAGTGATATTCATTATCTCATTATAAATAAATACTTTGAAAAATGGAAAACATATAATGTTTTTCCTATTAAATAACTTAATTAGCATTTTATATGGAAAATAAGGTCATCTCCACTTTTTTGCAACACGAATGAAGTAACAGTGTTATTTAACTATTAAACATATAATATATAATTGTCAGTAATATATGGTA
>JAUJYU010000497.1:0-12931 GCA_033995675.1 Nothrus silvestris
CAGATAGATAGATAGATAGATAGAGAGAGAGAGAGAGACAAAGAGAGAGAGACAAAGAGCGAGACAGACAGACAGACAGACAGACAGACAGACAGACAGACAGACAAACAGATATTCTTACATACAAACAGACAGAGAAGAAATAAAAGAGAAGTTCACCCCATTATACTCTTAACTCATCTTTAGAATGATATTTCATCAATAGTTAGACCCATGTATTGGAGTAAAGCCTCCCCTGTGTCCAAGTTCTTCACCCAAACTGTACATAAGGGCCCAATAAAAGAAGCTATAAATTGGATGATCAGTTCATAAATTAATATCCAAAATAAGAAGCGAATGTTAGCTATTAGTTGTTATGGCTTATTATTATTATTGCTATTATTATTATAACGTGAATATTTTTCGCTTAGCTTTATTTTGTGTTTCATTTGTGGCGTTTCTTGGAAGTGTTGGAAGTAGTCCTAACACTCATTTGTCTCTCGGGTGCATTAAGTGTCACTTTCCTGAACGCTATTACTTTGATTGATGTTTGACGTCTGTCCATTCCATAGCACAAAGTAAATGTACTCAAATAAATCACCGAACATTCTCATTGCTTCTACAGCTTTACGAGAATACTGTTATTCACGTCTCATTTTTGTGCTCCCCATTCATTCCCAAAACTATTTCCCTTTACGAAAAGTTGTGGCTCAGTTCAAAAAAGTGATGTTATGCTATCATAACAAATGGCAACTATACACGTAATAATTAATTAGAACTTTTTGCACAGGCTATATGTCCGCCACTAAAATACAACTTGTGATTCATTAGAAATTTTAGCCGAATGGGGATCTCTTTTTTGTTATTCTAACGCATTCTGGATATTGCGTACGAACAGTACTTTATATGCAAATGGTTTGTTTGCTGCCATTCTCTGCCGAACATTGAATGCAGAGAATATTTTGATATATGGTTCACATCATTTCCATCACGGCATCACTTTTATTACTCTCAAAGTAATGAGTAGGTGGAGTTCACTTGTAATAAAGGCAAACTTTTTCCGTGCCCTTTCAAACAAAGAAAGCTCATCAGTCTATTTCATTATAACTCAGGATAACTTTCTTTATGGACAGGATATATGATGTGTCCCTGAAAAAAATGGTAAAGTATATATATATATATATATAGTTGACCCGACCGGTACTTGGATCAAGAGTGACCCCTATGGTGGGCGTATCTCATTGGTCAGACTCACAATACGAGTGCAATCAGTCTCTGTCGTGGCATAAACTCATCATTCGAAATGATCATTAGCTCTGGTTGTGTACAATTGTGTAGTGACTGACTGACCACCCCATCTGAATGTTCGGGGCATCAATCACAATATGACAGCCCCCCCGTATCTGTTTCCCAATAACTAAAATCGCTTAACTAAATATGTGGTGCTCTGTATTATTTTTTTCGTAACACAAAAGATCGGAAAAATGATTATTACATATGAGAGAAAATGTTTTAAAAAAGTATGAAACAAAAGAGAGCAGAAAGAAAGATCACAAACATGTTTGCTTCGCAAGAATGAATTATAGCTCAATACAAGCAAAAATTTGAGACAATTAATCAAATGTGAACCTTATGACAGCTTCTCTTCAGATTTCACTTCTCTTCAAAACTTTACGCTTAAACCGAAACGAAGTAAAGAGCGATTATTTTTAATAGCTTTTACAGCTCTTAATTCTAAAACTTTTCTATTATGAATTACAAGACAAAGAAATTATATTTATTATTCAAATTAAACTAATATCCTTTTTATATGATTGAATCTCATTTCGTATTATTCATTATTCAAATTTAAAGTTTAAAATATGATTCGCTGTTTTAAATATTATAGAATTACAAAAGTAGTAATATTTCCATTTCTTGTATAATATTAGGAAAACTGTGAAACTTATTAGATATAATGTTTATCTAATCTTTATCTTATATAACCCTTTATCTACACAACACATCATATAAAATATTGAGTTTTGTATTAATAATACAGTATCATATTTTATATGTGGAGTAACGTTTATAAAGGCTAACATATCTTTAAAAAATTATAGTTAATTTTATTAGTATGTTTATAAATCTTAAGAATCCATCAACTTAGGGTTTAATTACCATAATATTTTTAAAATAAAATAAAGCTAATATTACTGTTTTCAATATTCATAAATAGCTAAATCTTATTTTTTTATAAATAGTGAATAAATCTTATTAGCGGCCATGCACATATGACATCCACACAACCTTCACTCTAAAGTCCCCTATGCTAATCCACATAAATCCACAGTTTTTTCTATGATAGTTTGCTTTTCATCGACCCCCCTTCTGTCTGCTTGTAGATGTCATATGTACATGGTCCCTTGGTCAAATTCAAATATGGGGTTGAACATTGAAAGTTTGGGGGAGGGGGAGGCGGTCAAGTCGTGTATAAATTGATGTTATAAGTCCAAAAATATAAATCACTTGGGTGTATGTGGCGGGTAACTTCATTCATGTCTTCTCTTTGTTTTGCACATACTGTAATGCATTTGAATTCGCAAAATATTGAAAATTTTCATTTTACCATTAAGTTTATTTTTAAAGTTGTTAAAATATCCAAAAATTTCTATCATTTTATTATTTAACTTATTTATTTACTATCTTTCATATAACGTTTTCAAATCGTTTTAAAATCTGCAGCCTTTAAAAAAAAGAATGCAATGAATGCTTTTCACTCTGGCTATTGTTTATTATAAAATCTTAAAACATTAATAATAATGGTTTAATTTTGATTTTTAAAAATATTTTCAAGATTTAATATAAAAATTTAATACTCGAAATCAGTGGTGAGCAAGGATAGGGGTATAGCCTAAATATCTATCCTTGATTTGAAAAATCGTAAAATACCCCTGGCGAAAATTTTAAAAAAATAAAATTAGTGGGTCCACCCTTCAATACCTCCTTCAAAAGTTGTAGGTTTTCCAAAAATTATATCCACCTGAGTTTTGAAGCCAACGTTGGAAGATTTTACCTCCCCCTTAACCTCTACCTAACTCGACCGACCTTGCCCAGCCCTGTTCGAAATAAATGACAAAAATATGGCAAATACCGTATCTTAAGAATAGAAATGTTTTATAATGAAGATGAGGAGGCCATTGGAAAGATCTATGTCTGATTAAAATAAATTCATTTTGGTCTCTAAATGGCCAAAGTTCATTTTTTGGCCATACCGTACATCGAATAATGAAGAAATGTTGCGATCATATGTTTAATGCTAAAACTTGCTTGAGATTGTTTTTTCTAATTTTGTTTTAAATAATAATTTTTTGATTACATCATTAAAACTTTATACTCAATAATATATATCAGTTATTAAAAATTTCATTCTTTTTTAAATTGACAAATGTCTGAATAATAAAATAGTAAATTATCTTTTAAATTATAACTTAGAATGACTTTAAAAATAAAGTAATTTATTCTGTAATAAATATGATTCAAAATATATTATTTGCAATAAAAACAATTTAGAAAAAAAAATATTAATGATTTCAATCGATGAATTCTGAATTAGAATAATTCAATTATAAAATAATCGTTAATATCAATTGCGCTTAATTTTAATGAAAGAACATTTTGTTCATTCAAATCATATCAAAAAATTATAAATTATAAATATAAACATATATAAAATTATAAACACATGAAATTTTCTTTTAAAAATAGCTGTTGTATTGAATTGAATATTTCTTAAGATACTTTATTGATAATTAGAATTAATAAGTATGTACTCTGTATTAGAGGTGATAATCGGGCTGAAATTGTTCGGCCAGACCCGCCCGAAACGTTTGAGTTCTCGGCCCTCCCAACCCGAGCCCGCCCGAAAAGTAAAACAAGTTTAAATTATAGCAAATATTTGATGCTTATACTCAAGATACATAACCAGATCTTATGAATATCATTTTGTCAACTTTTTCGTGATCAAAACAAGATCTTCTATCAGTTTTAATTAGTCGATTGTGAGTCAATAGCAATGCCTTTTCATATTTCGATCAAAAACTTATTGGCTCTTCTTTGAAGTCATTTTGAGTTAAGGGGTAATTATAATAACGTAAAACTTAATTCATTTCAATTTCGTGAGCCGAGTATTCATTGTTTCCGCAATCAAGTCTTCAATAATTTAATACCTATGAAGAAATCGCATATATTCGTAATTAAGTGTTATTTAACACAATACTTAACATAAAAATTTTGGTTTCTACGTTTTGTACAATTTATTACAGTTTTTAAAAGGTTTTTATAACAGCTTTTGTTATACTTTCCAAAATATATCTCATTTGCTCTAATATTTTCTTTAATCAAATGTAAAATTTCAATTGATATAAAGCTGTCCTTTTGGTTCCGGTCGGCCCAACCCGCCCGAAAATTTTAAATCCCGACATTTTTAATCGTCAACCCGACCCGCCTGAACCCGAAGCGACCTGATTATCACCTCTACTCTGTATTATACAGTTTGTAATTTACACTGCGCTATAAACTCAACTGCTCTGTTTGTATCCACATTTGATTCAGAATAGCATAATTGCTGTTGAGTCTCTTGTTTGACTTAATTTAACTCAATTTAATAATTAAGTAAGTTTTATATTATTAACAGTTTATTGTAGCGGAAAATTGAATCTTAAACTTTAATTTTTAAAAATCTTATTCCATGTTTTGTTTAATAATGTTTTCACAATGAAATCCTAAGCTCAACAAACGTGAAAATCAAAAATATACAAAACATATAAACTAAAGAGATTAGTAAAAAGAAATTGAAGTTATTTTCTCTGAATTGAGAATATTTTACAATAAGAGAATTATATATTCCAATAAAGAAGAGTGAATTTATAATCCCCACGCTTCCATACCAGCCCTCAAGTACCTGTAACTACAGTACATGTATGTAAATAATTAAAAAATCCTTTATTAATAAGCAATGATATTAATGCACAATTTTTGGTTTTTAAAAATAACAACACATCATAATATGATATTATACTGCATAACATTTTTGTAGTCCGACTAATATCCGACAGACAGAAATGATTATAACAACCATTGGTTTGTGCTCTACGACGCGTGTTAAAAATTTTAAAAATATATATTCATATCAAAATAATACTATACTAATACTATACTACACTATACTGGTTAACTCAGCTGATCTATTATTACTGTAAATGATATTAATCTTCAGGAAAAGGTCCAGAGTTAAAAAAGGTAGTGATCCAAGTCGGAGATGCAGGTTGAGAAAGCATTGTATCCTTATTGAAGTTTAAGGTTCAGTATACTGCCATCTATGCATATATACTCTATATTGACTTAAATTTGATGAAACTTTTCCTCTATTATCCAAAGGTTTTTTGATGGAACCATTGACTGATTCATTCGTAGTATCGCATCTGCTGTCAAAAGTTTCTGTCGAGACTTTGTGAGGAACGCAATGATTAATTATGTTTTGAGAACAAATGATGATACGAACCTGTGTTCCGCCCAGTATTGCGTCCATTTCAGTATCAGACAAACTATCATTACATGCATGCTATCATAGCTATCATATACTATGTTTAATACGCAAAACTGTTTTTATTTCTTCTCTCATTTTCAACATATAATACCATTACTAATAATAAAAATAGAAAAAGTTTACAATAATAGATCATTTGCCTTATAATTTTAACAGCATTTTAGTTTTGATGTATGATTTGATTCAGAGTTTTAGTTATTTGTTTGGTTAAAAGTTAATTATTGTAATTATAATTATTGATATATTAACTAATATAATGATCACAGCAGCCAATGAAAGCTTTTTGGCAAATTTCAATGTAGTATTCAATTGATTCGATAATAAATAGCAAAAACTTTTTTCTTCTAAATTAAAAGAAGAAAAACGTTGAAATGCATTGAATTGTAACGAATATATACATTAGAGTTTCACAGAAAGCTATAATATAGAGTGACATATGCCAAGAAAGTATGCGATCATTTTTTGTGTAGCATTGTAGCATTGTAGCATGATTATTTTTTGCAAATAAATGTAGTATTATTTGTGATTATCTCTAGTGATTTTCAATTACTTGAGGATCCCCTTCTCTCACCAGTGAATTGAATGAATACATGCAGGTTTGAATGTCACATTTGATTGATAACTTTGAACGCTTCCAACTTCAGAACCATTTCCAGCGGTGAACGGCATCGCCAATACTTTACTACAATAATAATGACTCAAATGACGAATGATTCTTAACGGACAGACACAAAAGCATTAACATTAACCATTTCTAACCATTTCCCCCTTTTTCTATTTTGGTTGTGATAATAAAGGGAATAACACACGAACATTATTGCTGTGTATTAGTCAAGTAATGAGAAATATTAAATAAATTATTATTACTTATTTAAATTGCCAATTATTGTTCATTTAAATATACGTGAGAAGAGATCATTCAGGCTTGAAATATAAATTAACATAAAAACAGTTACGATACTTATTTTACGTATAAATATAGTTTTCTTATTTAAACATTAATTGATGCAAAAATATTTTCTAAACTAATGTATTAAAAAAGAAAATTGATTGAAATTTATTTTTTTCTCAATGATATTTTAAATTAAATGCAATTTTCAGTAGTATTATTGAGTATTGACTTAATAAATTAGCTCAAAATAAATTAAATGTAGACTTTTCATAATCATTGATCATCTTTCGAAAAATAGATAAAATTTCAGGTCATTTAAAGTTTAAGATATTATATTATATTAAACTTTATGAAACGCAAACACATTAAAGCTTACATAAAAAACAAGACTGACTCCAAATATATTTAGAATTGAACTCATGTTGTGATTTCAATATTTGATTATTACTTCCTATATTTCATGCACTATTATTGGCATTATTTTAGATTTTCTGTTTATAAAAGCATTTACAACAATGTATTTAAATGTTTAATTGCGAATACAGTTTTACAACAATGAGCGCACATACGTTTTTCGAAACTACTGTTTACAGAATTGTTAGGCTTGTCTCACAATTAGAATTATAAACTTATTAAAAATTTACATCTATTAAAACAAAATTGATAACATAGAGGAAATAGATCACATATTTATTGGAGTCATATTAAAATGATGGATATTAACATTATTTCTACTTTTTGAAATAATTTTTTCTCATTATATGTTTTATTCATGAAAGTATCAAAGAATCATTTATCAGCGCTCACAGCGTTTTAGAGCTCTATTACTGTGTGAAAATCATTTCAAATCAAATCATTAAATAACTTGAGAATACATTGATTTAGAAATTATAATTCATATTATTCTATACCAAGTGATCAAATTGAAACTTCACTATTTTATGTCTTATGTTTGGAGGTCAATCAGTCAAACTGTTGTGATTTTCTACTCTTATTAGAATAAAATGGTAATTAATTGAAATTAATTCACTAATTTATATCATTGAGTTCGTGAATTAACTAAAAATGAATACAATTCAGAGCAATAATCTTAACCAAACAGCTTGGTTTCCAAATGTAAACTCATAATTGATGTATTTTTTCATGAGATTCAATACTAGAGGTTCAAAGTTTTCAAACAAACACAGTTAGAAATTAACTTTTAATTTAATAATGTATTTGTACCTCAGTTTTAATTATCGATTCGAGCAATTGTTGTTAATCAAGTTTTTTATAATAATATTCAGACATTTAAATCCTTGAAAACAACTATCTTTTACATAGTGTGCGTATTATTTTTCCCTCAATGTTACAAAAACATTGTTTACTCAATACCTAAATATTATGAATTCATGTCATTAATTATAAATAATCAAAAATGTTTAAATCCATATAAGCTTTTGATAAATTGAGTTTTTTATCGAGTGATTGCATTAGAATATAAAATAGACTTTTAAAACTTCTTAATTCTTGCCACACATTTCACAGACGTTTCAAACATAAACGACTGCTTCTAATAATAATTTCATGTGTCATACATGAAAACTTGTAAAATATTTATTACTCGTAAACTTAATCAGGTATTAATAAATTATCTAAATGTCAATTTTATGTCCTTCTAAATTGAAAACTCAATGCTATTAAAAAATTTCAAAAATGATTGATTTGTGATCAGTCAAAAAGCAAAACTATTTTCAACTTATTTTGAAACAAAAAGTACAATCAGGGGCGTATACAAGGGGGTTTTCGGGGTTAGAACCCCCCCCCCCCATTATTTAAAAAACTCATTATTTTAGGTGCCCAACCATGATCACCCTTCGGGTTGCGGACACAAAACACATCTAAACCCTCCTATAGAAATTTTCTGGCTACGCCCCTGAGTACGATCAATCTAAACAATTATCAACAATGAAGTTAATTGTTAGTCATTTTAGAAGTTTCTTCATAATAATCGGACAGACAAACAGACAATAAATAAGATCTCGATTTGCTTCTAGATATTCATTGTGGAACTTAAGCTCAAGCCTGACTTCTCATTAAATTTGAAGTTTCTCATCAAATAAAAAAGAGCACAAACACAAGAGTAGGTATTATGGCATTTATTAATGTGTTGAGACGCAGATGTGGTTTGGACTCAAATAATAATTTATGTGCAAAACAATTTGGCATTTCGTGACGAATCTCAATGTATGACGAGATGAATGATGGATTGCATCAAATGCAGGTGTGAGACCATTTCAATGACTTTTCCATATTCTATTCAATATTTCTCTATATATGACGGCTTTGATCAAAAAATAATATAATTGCATATTTCATTGTACACCTGGTTTTGCATATATTGTTTATGTATTCAATAAATGAAATGTAATTGAATAGAATTATATTATTACAAATTTAAATATATTCTCAAATATTGATAGTCATTATAAATGTTTAAAGAAAGGGTTAAACAATTATTTATATTTCCTTCTTGTTTAAGCTTAAAATACTTGTTAATGAATGTTAACTTTAAAAACGTTTTTTATTACTTGTTTAGCACAAGAAAAACTAATTTTTCATTATTTGCATTTATTTAAACACTTTTGTGCTAACTATTAATAATTTCAGTATTCACGAGAAAACTTATATTTATTTGAATGGTTTGTAATCTATTTTCAATTCAATGAGACTCTCTTAAAATGAGTACAAATCACAGTTTACTAATCATTTGACAAATCATTTGATAATTTTTGACAGTTTAGACTAATCTCTCAAATTATTAACTGCTTATAAGTTGACTTTAAGTTAACTTTAAGTTAGCTTAAAGTTAACTTATTTTGAGTTTAAGATTGAAACTCTAGAAAGAGGAAAACGTGATTTCATAATTGATGAACTTCATAAGGCTCATTAATGATAGTGAAAAAGATGTCCACAAATCTGTATTCAGGCGTTTATATTCATAAACTTTCCATATATGAGAAACTCATGAATATAAAGAATGTTTGCGATGCTATGCATAAACACTTGTTATTAATTTGTTATTCGTGAATACAATCGATTATTTTATATTTAAATTCAATCCATAATAGAATATCAATACTAATAGACTGTATAGTAAGTTATTTTCAATATTAAAAGCTTTTCAATCAATAAAATAATGAAAAATTAAATGTTATTCTTTAATCAAATTATATGAATCTAAATGATTGATCTCCTAATGAATGGCTATTATAATGCATTCAAAACTTGGAAAGATAGTGAAAATATGATTTCATTCATAATTTTTCGAATTAATTCTGTTATACAATTCTATCTTTGTGTGGATTATAATTATTCATTTCATATTTCACTTTACACTGAAAAACAATCAATAAAAGTCATCTCTGCCTTATTTAGTCTTATTTAAGCTATTATTTAGTTCTCTACAAAAGAATATTTTAAAATCTTTTTTCAGGATTGTTCTTAAACTGGTATTTCTCTTATATTATATAAAATATAAAGTTTTTAAACTTTTACTTATCAATAAAGATAATAATAATAATAATAATTTAGTTTAATGTTTTTGAGTAACTTTTTTCATATCAATTTGAAAGAAGAAAATCGATTAAATTTGTTAAATGATTTGATGCAAATGTCTATTGAAACTCGTTTTTCATACATATATTTGAAAAAAGTCATTGAATAAAATATGATATAATGCTATTAACTGATGTGTCAAAAGCACATAAAGGTATATCATAGGTATTAGAGAAATGAAAACTAATAACCTTATGTTATCACAGGTATAGCCATCTCATATTGAAAAATAAAATTTTATTTTCTTATGTGTTTTTTTATTATTGATAAGACTTGATCAAAGGTAACATATATTTTATGAAATTGAACATTCTGATTTTTATTTTTATGAGGTTATGCTTTTTGCGCGTCCATTGAGAGCATTGAGAGCATGTATGTCGACATAATAGATGTAACTCATGTCGACTAACTTATTATTTTAAGGTATGAATAATGATTATGATGTGCTGTCCATTCTTTTAGACTTTATGGAAGTTTTACGAGCGCTTTATAGTTGTGAAAAATGGACTTTAATGTTGAGAATATCAGTGTTGGGAAGCATTTTCATAAATGCATGTCGTCCTCACTCCTGACCTCATCCATAAAATTGGAGAGAAAAAAGTTTTTAATGTTTACTTTAGACATGTTGTGGACATATATACACCTCTTTAGTAAACAACTAACTTATATAAGCCATATATCATTTGTTTCTTTTATCCCTTATTTCGTAGCAAAAGAACAAAATTAGTCTTTGAATACAAAACTTATAAATTAAGAGAATATAAGTTTATAGAAGTACTGCATAGGGTATATGCATAGGGTATATGCAAATGCCTTAAAGAATAAAAGTAATTTTTGTATTAACTTATTGTGGACAATGCTATGAAGTTGAAAGCTGGCCATTATTATAACTACTAGTATTAATATTATTAGTTAGACGTTCATAACTCACTAGTGATCATACAAAAGTGCCAATATATCGACGCAAGTAATATAATCGTAAATGTAATGGCAATAACCACAAATCAAGTGTCTGCTTCAGACTTGATTCGTGCATTTTAGATGTCAACATTTTGAGGAACAGGATTGATAGTCCTGCTGAGACTGATCATATCCATTTGTTATGCTCATTAAAAGAGTCAGGCAATAAATAGTCAAAACTTATTGCGTGCGAGTGTTGCTCAGCAACAACATCAACATCTGAATATGTCATATCAAAGTGATGAGATGTGATGCCATTCCTTCCACTATAACTATTACTATTGCCATAAGAGAGATGAGAGCAAACCATATCAAAGCAGTCTAAAGTATCATATTTGAGTACTGCAAAAATGTCAAAAAGTTTATAATGCAAATGGCTCTCACGCTTCTCTCTCACACTCTCTTCTCTTACTCTCTCCTCTGATTCTTCTCTTTCTCCTTCTTTTTTACTCACATTCACTCATATTCTCTGACATTCTCTCTCTTACACTCTCTTACACTCTCTTACACTCTCTTATACTCCCTTATGCTCTCTTATACTCTCTTTTCTTTATGGTTATGGTCGAGTCGGGGTTTACTCAAAATGATTTATATTGTCTTTTTTGGAGTCACCAAAGTTTTAAATTTTTATTTGCAGACTAAGCTTTTATAAGGGACGTAACGCTTGCACTAATGGTTACTCTATTCATCACAGAGAGGTATAATGCCTTCAATGGCTGTAATGCCTGCAACAGTGTATGCCTTCAATGTAGATGTAAAGACATTGAAGAATGGAGCCAAATAGCATTGCGCTAAGTCTTTCTCATAAAGTACATCGCAAATGCCATTTGTGTAAATCCTGGTCGCAGAATATTCCAAACGAATATCCGTCAAAATGTCAGTCACAATGATGTGAAACTGCACCGATCGATACTTGAGTTAAGGCAAGTATACAAGTCTTGCAACTCTACATATATAGTGGAATATACTGTGGAATCTTATATACAGCTGAGTCGCTGTACAGTCAAACCCGTTCATAAGGAACAGGGAGGTGCAGCGTCCAAAAGCGTTCATTATAACGGGGATTGCTTATAACCGATCACTTTGTAATGAAATCCATTCAATTGGTGCAAACGATATCATTCCTTATAAGGGGGATTCCTTATAACGGAGTTTCTTATAAACGGGTTTGACTGTATTAATATTTGACAATATATAATATAATGTGAAATACTATTAGATATTGGCGTCTGTGCGAACCGGCCATCGCGCGAATATTTTTAGTGCAAAATTTTTGCCAAATACTGGTGATAGACATGTGAGGAAACACTTATATATAACTTACAGTACAGTATATTATAAAACCAATCCTCGCATAAGTTAAAGTCAGTAATTAGTGTAATAAATAGTAAATCCATGGATTGTTTTTCAGGTCGTCAGTTGTTCTGGCGATGGAATGGCTATATTCACAAACCTGGAAAGGCCTGACACAAGTCTGGTTAATATATTTAATTGTCATTTTGGAACTGCATATGAAGTGACGACAGTGCCTAACGATCCGCACACTTTCTTAAGTTGTGGCGAAGACGGAACTGTTCGGTGGTTTGACTTGAGAGTTAAGTCGAACTGTTCGTCAACCAATTGTCAGGACGACATTCTGTTAGTTACTATTGAAACAAATGAAGTTATGTAACTATTATAACATTATAACATTATTTTCTAAAGAGTCAATTGCAGTTATGCGGTTACAGCTCTATCTGTCAATCATTTAATGCCATATCACTTGAGTGTCGGCTGCGCTGATTCTACAGTTCGTATTTATGACCGAAGAGTATTAGGCACTCGAGCGCTCGGTTTGTACAATACAGTCAAACCCGTTTATAAGGAACAGGGAGGTGCAGCCAAAAGCGTTCATTATAACGGGGATTTCTTATAAC
>JAUJYU010000498.1:0-12927 GCA_033995675.1 Nothrus silvestris
TTTTAGGATTATAATTATAATGTTTAATCAATACATAAAGCAATCAATACTTAAAATAAAAAACTAATATTAAAACATAATGAATTACAAAATATTTAATAGAAAATCAGAATTAAAGTGTTAATAAAGAATTAATTATCCAAAATATCTGTATTAATTTAACTTATTTAAAATTTTGGATTTCCAGTTGTCGTTAAGAAATTACGAATTGGTTACATTACCAAAATAGTCAGATATAGTTAACAAATAATTTCTATAACTAAACTTATGGAATTATCAACAATCCAAAGAATACAGAGTACTGTACACTTCTTTAGATTTTTAGTAAAATATAAAAAACAACTTCTATGTTGAATTTGACGATTTCTCATTTAAAAGATTTAAATGTTTAAAAATATTTTTAATATTAAAAATGGAGACCAGATATAAAAAGAGGCAGAAAATGGAATTTTTAATTTTTTTGTCATAGTTTCGAAACTTAGCAATGGAATGGTGTTATGAATAGATCAATTTTAAGAAAATGGTAAAAGCAAACTTATTGTCCACATTTCAGGGCACTGTGAACTGATCTTCACTAGAAAGTCCATTTTACCTTTAATCTAACTATTTGTTTAGCAAGCAAGACATGTACAGAGTGTATGGCATTTCTGACTTATTAGTTGATATGAAATGGAAGCGTCGCCACTCATCACCATAAGTATAATGTTTTATTATTAATACACACTTTAGTGAGTGGCGACGCTTTCATTTCATTGCACTTCCCACCTCCGCTAGTAATAAAACATAGTAAACAAGTCGGTTGTTTGCAGATTTTTACCATACAAGTCAAAAGGCTTTAGCCATGCCTTGGTGTTCACAGTGCAGACTAGAGGTGAGAATCGGGCCGAAAATCTTCGGCCCGACGCGCCCAAACCTTTTTTCTGCGTGGGCCCGCCCAACACGAACCCGATGCTAAAAATTCAAAGCTTAGCCAACCGGTACAAAATAAATTTAAGCCCGAAAGGCCCGAAATATAAGCAATTTAAATTCAAATCTAAAGTATAAATCAAAGCGCATAATAAAAATAAATAAAATAAGTATATATTTAATTAACAATAAATCAACATTCTATTTGATAAATAGCAAGACCTAAATATAACATTCTGCCCATTATCAATAGAGTTTATATAAAATAGAGCTATCCTTTAATCCGGGTGTTGGCCCGACGAGCCCGAGATTTTTTAGATGCCGGCCCGCTTAATAGATGTACAGATAAGGCATCTATTCCTTTCCTCTGAATCAATGGTAATTTTGATAAGACTTAGAATTTTCGGATAAATTTGAATCTAATTATGAGTTAAAGTTTTTTCTCTAAATAATAAGTCATTAATAAGTTTATATTTATCAAAGAAATCAATCATTTTCAATGTTTTATTTATTGTGTAGCCATTATTTCTTTCAATTCATTTACATTTTGAATTTATTCAATATTTAGGCATCATTTTCATCATTAATTAATAGTTGAATTAATAAACAATATATTTAGCTTTAAGATATAGTTTCACTTTTTATTTCTAGACAAAGGGTTTTATGAATTATTTTTGAAAACACAAAATAATGCGTCGCCGCCCAGACTTGAACCGGACAAATATATTTAGCTATTAATTAATGATCCAAATGATACTTTAGTATTCAAACTAAATCAATTTATAACTTTATTAAAAATATGCTTTTAATATCATATATAATAATTTTCAAAATTTGTTGTTTGTCTGTCTGTATGTTTATAGACTCCTAAACTATAAGTGATACAGACATGTGGGTGGTATAATTAGAACCAGAATGACCCGAAGGGGCGTCACTGCGTATTTATTTGCTAGAAAAGTGACCAGTGGCCAAGTTACGGTGGGAAAAGATACCGAACTAATGGTTTTCTATGGGAAAAAATGGATTTTTATTTATCGATTAGTCTAATTGAAGTAGTGATTTTACCGAACTGGCCACTAATCACTTTACCGAAGTGGCCATTTTTACCGAAATTTTAAAATTTATTCAAATATAAATTTCATAGGGTTGCAAAAGGGTATTAATTCTCCTGAAAAGTGACCAGTGGCCAAGCTATGACGGGATATTTTACCGAATTAGTGCTTTTCTATGGGGAAAAATGGTTTTTTGTATATTATTTATATCCGTTTGATGGCGATTAAGTCTAATAAAAGTAGAGGTCTTCCTAAAGTGGCCGCAGACCACTTTACCCGTTTAATTTTGGCTAATTATATTTATTGTGTGAAAACTTACACCTTTTTTTATTGTGTTTGAGAATATTTGTGCTGTTTATTGACTTGTTTTTGAGATAATTGCTTAATCACAATCCTCTCAACTCATTTCAAACCAATTTATAAAATGTAATCATCAAATGAGAATCGTGTAATTCTGTATACCATTGATTCTATGCCTATGTTTTATCTGATAAGTGATATAACAAAGGTTGAGATCATAACAAGGAATTTGAAAACGTAATAAATATAATATCTCATCGCCAAAAACCATAAGAAAAATGATGTTTCAATGATATACTCCAGTTATAAATATGTTGTGTTACATATTATTGCAAAGTAACAGTTGAATGAACGCAACATTAATTTTAAGTTCTCAAAGAAAAATTCTCACTAAAAGCTAACATTCATTTAAACTAAAGAGAGTGTAACATACAGTCTAAATATGGTAAGAATAAATGCTTATATTCTTTGAATCTTAACTATTCTCTTCTCATTAAATGTATTTCTTTTACAATTTAAGAATAGAATATTCTGATGAATAGATTTGTTTATAGCAGGAAATGGACATTTCATTAAAATGGGGACACATTTAAGTATAAGAATGTAAGATCATTTTCAAAATTTATTCCATGATTTATAGGATTCATTCCATCCATTTTGAGTAAATTTTTGAAATCACTCACCAATTATATGAATTAATTTTGAACATTGAAACCCATTTAATTCGTGATACTTTTATGAAGTATAAGATGTTATACTGAATGTTATATGAGTCGAATATTTGAAATTTTTGAAGTCTATATATTCAAAAGCAGTTTGATTTGATTGTGTTGAGTGCGAAACGTGAGTTGAATATAATTTAGTTCTTAAAAATTGAAAAGTTATACAAAGGAAACCTATAATAAATTCAGAGAAAAAATAAATTTAATTTAATTTAATTTTATGTGCGCAATAAAAAATATTCCATAAATTTTCATAAACGATTTGGCTTTAATTCTTTATTTTGATTTTAACAAAATATTGAATTAAGGAAACAACTCATGCTTGAAATATGTAACAAAATCTTATGCTATTTATCTGATTAAATTATAGATTTATGTTAATGAATATGAATATTATCAGTTAGTTTTGCAGTTTGTCTGCAGCTGTTCTGCAACTAATTAGTTTGCATAACACGACAGAAAACAATACTTTATTACTTATGATATGAGACCATATTTTTAAAAATCTTTTTGAAAATTTTTCAAATAATCTGTCTGTCAGTCTCTCTCTCTCTCTCTCTCTCTCTCTCTCTCTCTCTCTCTCTCTCTCTGTTAATAATTGATTTTTTTGTCGAATAAATTGTTTCGTATCTTATGTTTGTTTCAATGAACACTTTTTTTTTAAAAAAAGAGCTAAATATCTCTTGAGCTTAAATTAATATAAGAGTTGTTCTTAAACATGAACTATGATCTAAACTCTATACTAGTATTTTATGCTAATTTTTTAAAGAGCTTATCATTATTTACTAATTAATGAATAATTGAGAGGCAATTTACAAATGTTCTCAATATCTAAAATTAAATACTCTAAAGCCATCAAATATATCCAATAAAACTTACTTTTTATTCAATTATAAAAACCATTAAATTGTATAAATAATAATTAAAATATAATAAATTAAGAATTAACAAATCCTAGTTGTTCTAATAAATTATTAATATAACTCAATTACTTAAAACTTTAATAATTTTTTATTTTCAATTAAATAAATCACTTTTCTTAATACAAAATCTCAATTCAAATAAAATACATAAACCATATTTGTTATAACTAAAAATTTTTGTATAAAGAATTTTAAGGAACATTTTCTCTCATTTCAATTAAATAAAAGATAAATTCAAGTGGAAATATCTGCATTTGTTCTGCATGAATGATAAATGTGTTTCTACTGGTATAGTATAAGAGATGCTTCAATGAAGTCCTCATTCATTTGAGATTTAAGTCTTGATTTTTTTGGTTGTTATTGTGAAGACATTCACAAAAAAATATTTGATACCTTTTGAAGAAGTATTGAAGTATTGTTAATTTCTTATCGATTTACTCTCTAAATCATTGTTTTGCATATAAAACATGTTACAAATTGTTAGTTTCATTTTTAAAAAAATATTCTAAAAAAAGTTTTCGTTGCATTTTTGCAATTTATATTTTTGATTTGCAGCTCAGCTCTAAAGACATAAATAAAAGAAAATTAATTTTATTTTGTAATATGGAATATAAATGAAACTCCTGATATGATAGATATTTTTTGCAAAGCAAAGTATCCAATTCTGTAGCAAATAATGCGAACGATTCCTTTTTTGTCATAATTATCAGCAAATATATCATAAAATAAATTAGTGTCGCTTTTATCGATTAACTTTATTAGATTGGATTCAAGTAATACTGTATTAAATTAGTCTTATATTAATGAAAGGGTATAACAAATGTTATCTCAATTTGCAATGCAAAATAACAGATTCAGTAAAAGCAAATCTGTTATAATATTTTTTGTAACCTTTATAAAAGTTATAGAAAAATATCTTAGGATATAAATGATATTTAGCGTAAGGCAACATTGTGATTCTTAAGAATAACATTTTAAGCTATTATTAACAAGATTAGCTTTACCTGTATATCAATAATTGTTGTTTAATGATTAATCTTTGTTTATTAAATATTTAACAAAACAATAATAGTAGTAACTATGTGATATATTTAATGCAATTTTAATCAAAAAAGATTTTATATTTAACTATCAATATTTTGTTATTTTTTATTGATTATTCATTAATTATATTATACTTTTTGTTTAGAAAAATTCTTCAATAAAATTTTGCTTTATTTAATTTTTAAAATGTATTTGAATTTAATGCAAATCCACTGTACATCTTCTGTATTGTACATATTGATGCTGTACTTTTAAAACTTATTCATTGGATTTATTGTAAAACTTGTAAACTTTTTATTGAATTAGTTCACAACTCTATTCAGAAGTAATGCTAAGAATATCTAATAAACAGTAATTAACTTTGTTAATAGGCAACACTCAGAAGGCTAACAATACTATATAAGTCATGACATTTTGATAGTGAGCACATCCTTTTGCTCAGTACTGAATTCGACTCAGGCGTCACACCTGCAGCTGCTGTTCTTATTGCTTATAGAGTATAATCCGTTAGCGCTTTTGTCTAAAAACAAGAGGATTGCTCTCCTTTTCAAACATCTATCAATCAATGAGAATCAGAGTAATCAATGAATTTGAAGCTATGACTTACCCGTATATCACAATTGATTTTAGTATTTGGAAACTGAATTGAGGAAACTGGATATTTATCTTTCAGTAAATTCATTTTATTCAGTACTGAATTCGCTTACTTAAGGGAAAGACAAACTAATGCGATGTATATTTATATTCATTATATATAGTGACGAATACTACTCTTTGAGAGAAATAAAATTCTTGACTCTATTTAATATTAGTTCGAGATTCGGGTCTTGATATACAATTTTATCATTAAATAAACTTAATTACAATAAATTTTATTATTTCAAAAATTTTTATTTTATTTTAAAACTAGTGAAAGCCTATTAGATATGTAAAAAATATGAAAGCTTTAATTATTTAGATAAATTTTAGTTTCTAAGTTTTTATTGGCTCAGATTTTGTTTTATTGATTACCATAACTAGAAAAATGATTATTTAATTCAAACTCAGTCGAGTATTAAAATCTTAATCTTTGAGAAAAGAAAAGAAAAGTGTGAATTGAGGTTCGAGACCATACAATTTATGCTGGAGTAAATTGTGTCTATAAAGGAATTATATGTTTCTTATAATAAAGCATTCAAATAGCATTTTCTAAAAAATCGAAAAAAATCTCCATATTTGATAAAATTAATCTTTTTGCAAAACATGCAACATATGAAACAATTTTGAAAAACTCGACGAAATACCAATTATTTTTAATGTTGAAATCGAAGTGAAATCAAAGTGAATGAATGAAAAGCCCATAAAATGATAAAAGATGTTTTATTTATAATATACAATATTAGTGAATAAAACTTATAAGCTTTCAATATTAAAATTGAAAACAATGCAAAGAAATGAATGAACTGACACTTATATTAAAAGCGATAAAATTTGAATCAGTTGTGCTTTAATTGAGAATAACAAAAATGTGAGGTAAGTTCCAAAATCGATAATAGAAGTATAGATACTGAATTTCCCAGAGGGCTAATGATGAGTACAAAGGAGGATGACAAGAATGCTTCATATATGGACCACAATAAATTTCATATCACGAGAAAGCTAATTAATTAAGTTATTGTGAATTTTTTGAATCTGTTACTGAATTCTCGACCGGAAGCGCCGAAATTTGGAACCTAATACTAATGATCAAAATGGTTTGGTATGCATATGGTATGTGAGCATTGGCTGCTGAAATGAATTTTGTCAGCAAGATTATAATTTATAATTTATAAAATTATTTTCTCTAACAAATTGATGTCCTGAGAGGCTTATATTTTTATTACAGCCATGAATCATATTGTGAATCCAACATATTATTCAAAAATTTATATGATATCCTGAAACTTGACTTTATTATCTTAAATTGAGCAAATACTAAAATTTTGTATGAGAATCTGTCATTCTCCTTTTAGCTCTTTAGTTACATTGAAAAATCAATCATTTTCATTATTGCTTACATGAATTGAGAGATTAAATATACTTAAGTGTAATAATGAGAACTCTAATTCAACTGATCTTACAAAAGGAATTTTTAGTCTGTCTTTATTTATAAATAGCAATCATGCATTTCAATTATTTAGCACTAAACTTAGGGATAAATTGGAATAATAAAAAATTATATTCTTACTTAACACTTATAAGAGTTCAAGATATTACATTTTTATAAGGATAAAACTATTTTAGATCACTAGTTTAGTCACTAGATGCAAATAGGCTCGAGCTTTATAAAGCTTCATCTTGAAATGCACTGCAATTACTGTTATAATTATTTAAGTACTTAATGATAAAACATTATATTTTTTGAGAGACAGACAGACAGACATGATTTTAAAACAATATGTAGATATCTGTTTTACAAAATATTTAGTGAATAAAATGTTATAATTTATTTACTCGATAAATGGATTCTTTGAAATATTTCATTGAAGTAATATTAAGATAATAGAAAAGCATAAATATTTTAAAAAATTTATATTTCTTACTCAATATTAAACCAAAGTTAAGTATAATAGCAATGAATATTAGATTTTCTCAGTTTACTTAAGCTTTGAAACAGTTTATTCACGAATCATAACTACTAAGCGAATTGATTGCCTGTTCTTTTGCCGAAAACTTGTTATTTAGGATCTTATTTTTCTGCGAACTATTCATTGTAATGCCTTTTGTGAGTAAATGTGCTGTGATTTGAATCTAACTGAAAAATTTTGTTTGCTTTTCAATGAAACACATTTAGGTTTGAGCCATAATAGAGAGCTATTTTTCAGAAACTAATGCAAAAATTTAAAGTGAAAAGAATGATATGCAAACCAAATGATGTGTATATTCAATGACCGTTTTGTATCTTTTATAATAAAGATTTATTCAGATTGAAAGTCATTGCCAGGCATTTGAAATAACAGTTTTAAATTATCTTTCAATCGAATATTCATTGAATAAAGTCTTTGCGATAAATGCATCTCATTTTTGCATTAATAATAAGACCAATTTGAAAATAATAAGTTATATTTAAAACATAATATCCATCAATCTTAATTTGAAATAAAAACATTAAATATTCTATAAAAGTGCATTTACACATTTTATAAGAATATATCATTCGTGTAGTCTAAAGGAGGCTACCATATATTTATACAAATAAAACAGCTTAAGTTTCAATGACTTTTAATAGATTAAAAGCCCTTTTTCCAAAATATCTTTATACTTACGTACTTTTAGACTTACACCAAAGGTATAGCATATAATTATAGCATTCAGTCCAAGAATTCAAGAATTAGCGATTTATATTTAAATTATCTTATTTTAAACATAAAGACAGCAAATTTCATAAAGAAATGTCTTCTAAATTCACATTAACTTCTAAAAATTCTTTCTTTTCTATAGAAATCTTTCTTTATTAAAATTATAAGAATTTTTTCGCACACTTTTATGAATAGCAATTAGACCACAATTAGAGGAATTTTTTGGACAGTTATCTGCTTGAATGCTGTCTTCATCTCCATAATAGAATCAAATGAGCCCATAAGTTATTTTAGTATTTATTTGACAATATTTACTTGAAATTATTGCAAAAACATCATAACAGTTAAAATACAGGTTTATTTAGTTTGACAAAAAAACTTTTAAAAATTTTTCAAAGTATATAAATTTATTTATTTATTTATGAACACTTTATATTATATCAACAAATAAAATAGATTTTTTTCTTTCTGTTTGAAATGATCCTATTCTTCAAGACAGGCTCTGAAATACAAAGAACTTTTTAATGCAATATTAATATCTGAGATGAGCAAAACTGAAGTTTCTGTCTTCTTAGAATCTCTTCAATTCTATATATTTTCTTATTGAATTTTTTATACATCTTGTGATTCAATCAATGTTTTCTTACTCTTTCAAACTTTTTATTAGACTTACTTTTTTAATGTATTCGTCGGTAAGTTTTGAAGTCAATGTTTATTTTGGTCTAAAATAGTGGAGTGAGTGAGTGAGCGAGAGAGAGAGAGAGAGAGAGAGAGAGAGAGAGAGAGAGAGAGAGAGAGAGAGAGAGATTTGTATTTAAAAAATGAAGATGTTAAAATACAGTATATCAAAACTTGTCACTCATATAACAACAGTAAAGCCCAGAAAATATCAAGTTTGTGCCTCTTGAAAGTGCTTAAGAATAAATACACTTCAATTATAGAATTATCGATTCCCTATCCCTTATACATCTTTTTCTTTAAACAGATGAGTGTCACAGCTTTCATGAGATCACATACACATCTTTATTATTATTTTATTTATACAATATATTGATACTATTCTGAATAGTTAGCTATAGGTTGTCCCAAAAGCTGAAAGTATTTATTACTATTATATGAAAAGTCTTGCGAATGTTTCACTTTAATTTCTAAATAACTTACACTCACTTTTTAATTAGATATTTAATTATTAATCAAACTTACCAACTAATGAGTTATTACTGTAAAAATTAAAAATATAGTTCGATTGAAACTTTAACTTTGATTTTATAACTAGTGTTAGATTATAGACAATATGGAAAATAAAATTTTACGATAATTATCATTACTATAAAGTTCCGATTTATTTAAAATACAATATACACTATATAACAACTATGCTCTCAATTAATTAAATTTAAACAGCAATTTATATTGCATTAGTATTCATACAATGTTTCAATAGAGATGAAAGACATTTCTTTAATTAGAAATTAAGTTGAAGAGAGACTAATAAATTTAAAGTTTTTCCTTTGGGAGTGAATTTGTTGGCAATCTATACATTGCTATAAATACTGTTTCAATAGACTATTTTCGTAGGTGTGCATAAAGATAAGCTATAAAGAGCTAATTTTTTATTTACCAGTCTAGCCATCGATTGCTAAGCTTATATGACATTTGGTAGAAGTTATTTACTTTAGATATTAAGTGTATTTTAATGCTGAGATTTAATACAGACTCTGTTATCTTGTTTGGATACAATTCTCTCGCAAAATGAATTTTTCTTCTACACAACTATTTTTTAAAATTCGATTTCAACGGAATCCTACTTTCAAAAGGGGCTTAGTTTTGAAGGTAAAGTTATATCAAAGAAATAACTTTAGATCCTTTTTCGATACAGATCTCTTTCAAATGAAAGATTCACTTGAGTGAAGTCTATCGGTTAGAGTTATATCAATCACAACAACTATAATTCACCAAATATACTGATCTGTTTTATATTATCTATTCGTTTCATGATTTAGAACAACTTTTATACTCCAAACAGTGTAACAGCAATTCACAGCAATTGAATAATACCTTTCTAAAAATTATAATAAGTTATTCTTATTTTTTAATCATTTTTTATTTGGTTTTTAGAAGCGCTGAAGAAGTTAGCATTGAATTGAAAAATATTAATAATTAAATTCAAAACTATCATCAATGATAGAAATTGTTGTCTCTTGAGCCACTTTTAGAGAAAGCTAAACTTTCAGGTCTCACATTTCTAGGGCGCTTAAGCGCATACCAAGTTTTGTTAATGGCTTGTGTCAAGTCATGAAAAGTTCATTAGCTAACGTGTAAGACCAAATTTATATAGTGTATTATTGCTGTACAGATCCGCCATAAAATGTATGCTATAAACTTTTATTACAATCTTTAATAAGAATTAGAATCTTACAAAAAAAATCTCTTGTACAGTATTATCAGAAAAGACATGCTATGAACATTTAATTAGACTTAGATTTATTGAATTATATCAAAAATTGATTTATAAAGTCATTCTATTAATGATAAGCCATCGATAATTTGAAAGTAAGGATGTAAATATTTAATTTAACGCAATGTCATCATTTTATTGATATTGAACCTGCTTTATCATTAATTATTAGTTAAAAGAATTGATCAATCTAAACTGGTGATTGCTAACCTAGATATAATCTTTTTATAATGAAACTTCGAAATTTTCAAAATCAAAATTTTAATATGATATGACTTGTAAATAAATTTAGACATAGGCTTTATCATAAAATTTTTGCGTATAATCAACATGTTATTAAAAGTTCTTTGTAGGCGAATATTCACGAATATTCTGTATATGCATAAAATGCATTCAATATAATGAAATAAATATTTATAAAAATAAGGAAGATTTATTAAAAATATTAAGAAGCTTACTTATTCCATATTAGAGATAAAATTTTTATTCATTTAATCTGTTCCGTATCCACATTTATGTAAGCCTAATCTTAATCCTCATCTTTATCACGAACGGAGGCAGAGATTGAATATAGGGTGAGTTTTAGAAAAGTTTTCCATATAAAACCTAAAATTTGTAGTTATGAGTAAATATTTAGTAAAAATTTTGTTAATTTAAAATTAGTTTTTATGTGTCATTTGATTAATAAAATTAACAGAATATAGTGTATAACTTTTTTGAAATTTACCGTATTTTCTAATTAGTAATAGATTTAAAAAGATATTTTCAATAGCTATCATTTGTAACAAGTATCGTCAATTTTGATATTACCGGTATACCGGTTCACTTATAAGATTTTCGTTGTTACTTTTTACGTTTTGTACTTTAAAAAGCTTAAAGCTTTGTACTTTATTATAAAATGCTTTATAAATAAGCAATAATCAAAATTTTTGGTTTTTATTGCATTTTTATCTAACTTTATTTTTTTTAACAAAAAATCATTAAATACTGTATAAGATAATATGTTTTTCAGAAACTATAGAATAGTATTTGTCTCGTGCATTCATAAAAAATTGATTATATTGTATTATCCAGGAGTAAATCTGTCACATAATCTGGTTTATTAAAAAAAACTATACACTTTATCCTGCAGTTAGAAATGGAATTTAGAAATAAAGTACTGTTATTTATAAAATGTAGTTTTGCTCTTAATTCATATTACTTTGAACAAACAGGAAATACACTATATATCTATATAATCCTTCAATTTTTACAATTCTGTTTACTTACATTAATAGCTTTTACATTGTTAAGTTTTTTATGTTTACCACCGTTTTATCAACAGAATGAGTGTGATAAAGATTATTTGCTATAGTGTAAATGCGTAAGGATAATTGAAATTTTAAATAGGATAAAATTTAAAATTTATTAATATATTTATAAGTTACAGTATAGCGTGATTAATAGTAAATTATTATTGATATTCATAAATTCTGTGTATTCATTTACAACAATAATTTAGACAAGTAAAAATGCATAGGGTATTTATAATTATTTGAAGGGTCAATGAGGAAATTTTATGTTTATTACAATTAGATACTTTTTCAATATTAATCATCTTTAATGTTTGTAAAATAATATTGCGTAATTATATTTTCTGGTAAAGGATATATTTGAAACTATGTTTACATACTTTCACACTATTTTCTATGTTTTTTATTATATTTTGTATAAACACATTATTTAAGTAAATATTTTCTTTTATGCGCAGTTCGTAATGAATTTTTGTGAAAATCTCATTATTTGGTGGCGTATATTGTAATTGCAACATCAATTTGCTTATAAACTCATTTCTTCAAAACTCTACTTCCCAAATCTCAAAGCTTTAAAAACATGTTTTACTTTAAAATATATTTACTTTAATTATAAGAAAAATCCAACCAAACTCAATTTAAAAAATATTATATATCAATAATACAAAAAATTAATTTAACTCATTAAATTAAAGTATTCAAATGTCAATTCATTTTTAATTGTAGATTTTCATACTTTTTATTATTTGTAACTCAATAATAATGAAGAAACGAAGGGATTTTAAAATAGAAGTTAGATTAGATTTAATGCGTCATTTAAATTATTATGTTTTAAACAGTGGCGAAGCTAGAAAATTTGAGTTGGGGAGGCTAAAAATTTTTATTTTGTTTAAAGTTCACATTAATACAATTC
>JAUJYU010000499.1:0-12926 GCA_033995675.1 Nothrus silvestris
TTGTTAGTTAATTGAATACATATATTCAATTGTATATTATTTTAATAAATAACAATCTAATTATTTTATATATATTTTGAACTTAACAGTATATTCATAGAGTATACTAAATAAATAATACAGCGGTAAGGCCGATACGTGTATATAAAAGAGGTATGGTGATAAAACTCCCCCTTGAGGACCACCCGAAGTGATATCAGATAATGTTGAATAAACTTCCTTAAATTTTACATGTTGATTTCTATTTGAAAGATAACTTTCTAAAGAGCCAAAAAAGGACCGCTAACTCCTATTTCATACAATTTTTGTAATAAAATTCCATGAGACAGACTATCAAATGCATTAGACTTATCAATAAAAATGGCATCTATAAATTTTACAGAGAGGTCGTTTAACATTGAAGTAAACTTTGTTATTACATCTATAAGTTGATGTTCAGTCCCACTATTTTTTCTAAAACCGTATTGAAACTTATTTAATAATTTATTTCTAATTAAAATTGGAACTAAATTATTTAACAACAAAATTTCAAAATGTTTCATAATATTATTAGTAACAGAAACAGGCCTATATGAATCTATTCTTTGTCTAGGTTTACTTGATTTTAGAATATTTTATGTTTTTATTGATATTTTGATATTTTGATTTTAACGGAAATTTTTTGTAATTTTATAAAATTATCAAATAATTTATATAATATAGTAGCAAAAGCAGGACAATTATTTAACACAATGTTAGGGATAACCGAATCACCACATGATTTTCTACTTTTAATTTTTAAATTTCTCTTAAAATATCAGTAGTAGTTACTATTGGAAATTCAAGATATTCTCAATTTATTTTGTTTTTACAATGAGGATAAGTTATTTCATTAAAGTTTGAAACAAAATATTCATTAAAAGTTTTGGCAATGCGTTCATTATCAAAAATTAAGTTACCATCTTTATCTATAAACGTACTTGGAATTTTGTTGGAGGTTTCATTTTTGATGTTTTTATATAGTTTATAAAATTATTCTTTATTATCAATGGTTTTGTTAATCTTTAACGAGAATTCTCCACTTAGTTTTACTCAAATTTGTTTATAGTTAACTTTATATCAATTTAAAAAATAGTGTTTACCGCTCGTCTCATATTTTCTAAACATAATTCTCTTTTTATGAACTTTATATCTAATAGATTTTGAGAGATGTTTAGGTTTAATTTTAACAGTTTTATGTTTCATTTCTTGTTTTAAATAATTTGTATCTTATCTATAAAGTTTGCATGTCTACCGAATACTCATTAATCAAATGATCCCATTCTATCAAATTTAATTTATCATTAATAATTTTAAATAAATCTTTATTATAAATAAGTATCTTTTTAAATATAGAATTTTGAGCTTGTTTTATAAATTTTAAATTTGCCAAAATAGACTTATGATCACAAGAAGGTGCAATATTCATTGTGGTGTTTGTATTAGTTACTAGATCCTCACAATTAGTTATCAATTTTTTGTAAATACCCGAAATTATTTAAAATATCATTAAATTGTTTAGAAATATTGTTATAAACTAAGAGATTAATATTGAAATCACCTCCTATAATAACTCCATCGAACGTGTTTTTTCCTCAATCTTACCCAAAATATGATTGAATTCATCAAATATTGAAGTTTTATTTAGATTTGGAAGTACATTTGTTGATATTGTTGATTTGGCATCCTGTTTTGTGCGTGGTGAAATAATTGAGGCTGAGTTGAGCCTAAAAAATTCGTGCATTGTGGACTATTATTGATTAAAAAATTAGGTCTAGGATTGTTATATCTATTAATAGGATATGTGGTATGATTTGTTTTACGTCTTCTCTCATTATTTGAATTAACATAATCTGGATTAGTTTGATTAAACCAACATTGATTAGATATATGACCAAACTTCTTACAAATATAGCACTGTTTTTTATTATTTAATCGAGAATTTACGTTACGATTAATTAGTTTTGATTTCATAATAGCTATCAAAGTTTTTTCACTTTTATCTAATCTCTCACCCAATGATATATTTGAGTGATTAGTATTTTCAATCATATTGGCATCAGAGATAGAATGATTATTTACGTTATCTGTTGAAATCATGTCAACAACATTAATCAAAGTGTTATTTGAACTATATATTGAAATTGATGAGCTTAATGGCCCTGGAATGATTTCACTTTTAAACATATTTATATCACAATTGTTTATCATTTCTTCACATCTTATATTTTCATCAATATATGTCTCAATAAGTTCGTTTGGTAAATTACTCATCTTGCTATCAATTAGTTTAAAAATATTATCACATTTTACAATTATTTCTTTAAATAATTCAGAGAGAGAGAGAGAGAGAGAGAGAGAGAGAGAGAGAGAGAGAGAGAGAGAGAGAGAGAGAGAGAGAGAAACACATGACTTTTGTACTTGACGCCATAATCTTACATTTTCATACTCTGATGAGCGAGCTTTTGAGAGACATAATGCAAAAAGTGATACACAAACCATCAAAGTAAGCGAGAAATGAAGTTTCTTAACAATGCAAAAAATAGCATTAGATAAAACGTATGAAGAAACAGATTAGATCTCATATACACCTCAACTAATATTTCGATCTGATATATAATACAACGTCACAACAATAAAAGTAAACAAAAATTCGGGGTAACCTTTGATAAAAGACAAGATCTTTACAACAATACCTTACCTTATGGTGGAGTTAACAGCTTTGAATGTTCAAATTAGTGATACCAACTCTTTAGCTTTTTCACTCTCTCTCAAGTCTAATATTAAAAATTTTAGAAGGGTCCCATGTTGATTTATTAACTAGCTTTTAGTATACTTTCTCCAGCTTTAAGGCCGAGATGAGTTGGTAACCCTAATACTAGTGCTTATACCGCTCTAGATGGTTGCGGATCAACAACTCAGAGCTCTCTATAACATCTCATAAATTAAAAAATTTAATGTTGTAAAATATTTGTAAAATGTATTTATCTATGTAAAAAAATTTTAATATCTAATTTTAATTAAAAATCATTGATTGTTAAATGTATAGTATCTATTTTATTTGATTAAATGTTTTAAAATACAGTTTTAGAGTTTGAATATGTTACATTAGTAGCAAATACAACAACTACTAGCAAGCTCCTTTAGGAGAGTGTGATAATGTAATAAGTTTTGTGTGTTTCCCAGATATTGTGTGAGATTAAACAATATTTCAGCAAACTCCTGTAGGAGAGTGTGATAATGTTATTTGTTTTGTGTGTCAGTCAGATATTGTGTGAGATTAAACAATCTTTTTAGCACACTACTTTATGAGAGATTGCTTGTGTTACGACTTTTGTGTGTTTATCCGATATTGTGAGAGAAGTAAAAAATTTCAAGAATTTCAATATCCGATCCCGATCGAGTACAATCTTAATTCTTGCAATTAGGCAAATTATTGAAACAATAGTTATTACATTTGTAATCAATAAATTAAGATTTTATATTAAAGTGTTATTATATGTTATTTAAGTGTGCAAATTTATAAAATCAATACAATAATAATTCTTTGATCGAATGTAAAGCATTACATATAACAAAAAAATTAAGAAGCAATAAAGAAGGGTTTCTCTGGCCATAGTCGAAAATCCTAAGACACCGATTCTTTTCAAATTCTGTATACTGTTAGATTGCCTCAAACTAATAAAAAGTTCCCATTATGAGTTTGACCTTTGACCCTCCGATGACCCTAAAAAAATGAAACATGTTAAAAATTAAAATATTATTTCTGAGTAAACCGTTTGTTTTAATTAAAAGATTTTTTGTCGGAATATCAAACACATGTCGATTAATAGAAATATATTTTATTTAATAATTTTTAAAAAATAATTAAAATTTCAAATGTAAATTTATAAACTTTAGACTCCGAACACCACCCTAGAAAAAGCATATATTATGCATATTTCAGTTATAAAAAACGTATAAAAAAATTAGGGTGATGTTATGGGTCTAACATACAAAAAATTGATTTTTTCTATTTTTATTAATGAAATATATATAATATTAAGTTGTAAAAGGGTGACAAAACTCACGGGGTAAATATTATCTTATGAATTTGAGTTTTGGTTTGTCTGTCGATCTGTCTGTTTCCCTCTCTATTGTGAGAATTCTTCATTTCCTTCTATTAAAAAAATTAATTTTTAAACTCATAAAAAGTAAAAAATTTTTGCTTTTTATACTATTAAAATCAACATTTAATTGTTGAATTAAAATTTCTGCTTTTAATTGTTAAAATAAAAGCAATTGATTAAATTTTAACTCATCAAAAAGATTCTTCAATTGCTTCTATTAAAAGTGAAGATAAGTTTAGCTTATAAGTGATTAAAAATTTCCACTTCCACAAAATTAGATCTGTTAATTACTAGCGCACCGCTAATAATCTCTCAGTTCTAACAGAATTAATCCCACTTTCCGTTGTATAGAAAATATGATTATAGTCTTTAAACAATTTTGTACGTTTTAGACAAAAACCCTCTATCTGAACCTAATTTAGCCTCTTTTACCAAACCCTTTATGTAAAATTTTTGAGATTTTTAATTTTAATCTAATATTAAAATTCAATAAAATTTAATTTTTAGATTTTATTAATCATTAATGAATTGACTATATTTTTATATAAAAGTTTATAAATTCATTTTCACAGTTAGTTAATTAACCAAATAAATAAATAAATTTTTTGTTTTAGTTTTACGATTTATTTTCAATAAAAATTGTAAACTAATTATTATTGAATAAAAGAGAATATAATAATATTTTGATTGAGGAACTTATGGATTTTTAATTTATTAAGTAAATGCATAACTAATTTATATATAAAATTAATATTTAGTATATCGATGTTCTTGTCACTCTAAATATAGTTTTTGATAATATTTTTTATAAACCGAAATCTATTAAAATCTTATGTTAAATAATTATCAACACGAAAAAAATTCAAAATATTTATTTCATTTCAAATTATTTTTACATACTATAATAACAGAGAATTAAAAATAATATAGTCTTATTTATACTAATTGAAAATCATATAATTCATCAACATAATAATATTGGCTATTAGCTATTATTGCTATCTATAGCTATCATTTATAAACTTATATGAAGATAATTTAGAATAATACTAATTAACTTATCAGATGAAATTATTATTTTTTCTTATTATTAATAATGAATAATAAATTTAATCTGAGACTTAGTATTATTCCAAATTATCTTTATATAAGTTTATCAATAGCTATAGTTAGCAATAATAACTAATAGCTAATTATTATTATTTTGATGAATTATATGATCTTCAATTAGTATAAATTAGTTTAATTATTATAATAGCTATAGACAGTACAACAATTATTATCGTTTAAAACTTTAATAAAGTCCATATACATTTTTTCAGCAGCATTTACATTAGGAGTTATATCAAAATCAGCAGTTGCATTCTTTTCAAATTTTTGATATTGCCTATAGTAATTTGGATTACTTGGGTTATTATATATGCTCGCTGTTATAAATGGTTCACATGCTGGTGCTCCTGTTACATTAGGTTTAGGATTACAGTTTCCAACTTCAGGTAAATACATGCTAAAGTTTGTCATGTTTTTACGACCAATGTCGTTTGCATAAAAATCTGGAAAATAATATTCATATGGCCCCATACCTAATGTACCTATAATTGTCTTATTTTGTGATAAACATTCTCTTATTCGCCAATACATTTCAGGTTTTACAATATTGTTTGCCTGTTCATTTTTAATAGCGACTACAAGATGATCATAAATGTAGCATAGATCTCCATACCCAATTACATGCATTTCTTTCAATGTGATGTTAGTATAATAATTCAAAACGTCGCATTTTATGTTATTGAGATAAGCAATTGCTGCATGATCTGTATAATTCATATGCATACCAATATCGTAAGTTAACTCAACTAAATTGGCATCATGATTAAGTTGAGCTATTCTTAATAAAAGCTCATCAAATGAGTGAAAACACCAGAAATCAGGATCATTTGGAGCATTTGGAGTACTTAAATCTCCTGTCAAACCACCAGTATCTAAATGACGTTTAAAATGACAAGCAAATGCAAATAATGCTATTAATTGAGTGTAAATCTGGATATCATCAGTATCCTTGATGTTTTCATCTTGAAGTGATTCTAATAGGGTTATTAATGCGTTATAATTGTCTAATGAAGCTACTACTTCTGCCAAAATAAAATTATTTATAAAAAAGGCAGTAGCATATTGTTCCACCAACACTGCAAGGTAAGGGATAAGAATTGCAGTTCTAATGCCCATTTGAAAAAATGAAGCTCCCCATTCTGGTGGCTCCCAGAGCATAGTAGCAGGCATTTCTCTTGTAATACAACGACCAGTAGTATGATTAGTTCCATCATAATAAGTTACCTTAATGTCTTTAAATGTTCCATTAATACAGTAAGCATTATTAGGGTCCCCATAACCCAATATATCCCAGACAATACTATTACTTGCATTTTTCCATTCTATAAAATTATCATGATAATGAAGAGCAGCCCTGCTATCATAGGAAACTATACAATTTTCTAATTGAAGCAAGAAATAAGCATGCCAAAATAAACCCTCCGGAAATTTATGATCTTGTATCCAATATTGAGTATGAATATGCGTTAAGCTACTTATAAAAGTAGTGTTACTAAAACAAGCTAATAAAGCATTCTTGAATATATCTTTTTCAGAATCATTTAAACATTTAATATTTTTTCTAACACGCAATTTCGTACACGGCTGTCTCAGTGGTGTATTCGTTTTGGTAAAATGATCCTTCAGAAATTCTAATGCATTATTAACATCAGTATCAGTATAATTGCCAACATAACATGTACTGTAATAATTAACGCAAGGTCCTGCTACTGGCCTTTCTGGTGGTGACGGATTAATTGCTGCCGGATAATAAATCATTTAATTTAATATATATTTGATTAAAATATTACAAATTTAATATAAAGTTTAATATGTAAATTAATCGATTAATAAATCAATATTTTTGTTTGTTGTCTACTTCTTTTAACGACTGCGTCGGCTTAACGACTGTGACGGCATTATTCTATGTGTGGTTTGTCAGACGACTGCGGCTTATTATTAACTATTCATTTAATATGTTTTTGAATAAAAAATTTTAAACATTTTATGCAATATTTTTTGAATATTAAATTAGGAGATCTATATTACATTATAAAACTTCTGATAACAATGGTTTGTTATTTATTTAATATATCTATTAGACAACTCTAATTAGAACTGAAGTAAATCTAATTACATTATACAACAAAATATATCTTAAAACTGCTAAAACCAATTATAATTATATTATTTTTTTGGTTTAAGTAAAAACAAAAATAAATTCTAAATATATTTTCAGCTCAATTATAATGATCATAAAACTTAATATAAAACATTACCTTCGATTTACATAACTTTGAACTTCTTTATATATTATAAAGTTGAAAGTTAGTACATTTATATAAAATATACTATTAGCTAAAAAATTTATATTATTATATTATTTATATTTATATAATAAATAACAAAATAATATAAAATATAAATAAATAATCTACTCAATGAAGTAGTGCATAAATAGTAGGTTTAAATAGAATTTTCACTTATATTCAATAAGTTTACTTTTTACCCCAGCATACCCGGCTATTGTGTAGTATACCTACCATCTCATACCATGTCCACATTTCGCATATAGGGGTATTCGAGGGCGAGGAATTCAACAAAAAAAGTTTTAGTTGTCGGAAACTAACGATATTCGCATTTAAATTCATTGAATCCCCATAGACTTAATGTTAAAAAATTTGATTTTTTCATGATCAAAATCAATTTAGTAGTGAAAGGTTAAGTTAGGTAAAGGTAGGTTAGATGGCTCCCGCGCGGTAGCGCGGCCCTATTTGAGATAAGAAATTCAAGTTTTGTTAGGTTAGGTTAAATTAGTTTTGGTTATGTTTGGTTTAGTTGGGTTAGGTTAAGTTTGGTTAGGTCAGGTTAGGTCAGATTATTTTCTAAGCAAAATAATCATAAATTTTAGACGCTTAGATTTCGACACTTGAAACTTTTTTTATTGAATTCCTCGCCCTCGAAAACCCCTGTATACAAGATGAGGGCGTGGTCTGAGATGGTAGCTATACTGCACAATCCCCGCATACCCTCTCATTGAAAGCACTTTATGCGGGAAGCATATGATACCATTTAATATATATATATATAACATATTTAACGCCTTATTTTGTTAGAAGAGTATAAGCAAAACTTGAAAATTATATTGATTTTAACCAGTTTTTAGTGTCTTTTAATACAAAAATGTGTAAACATAAGTTTTCTTTCCAATAGCACAGAAGCTGACATAGTATACCTTCTAATAACTCAGTTCATTATATAGCATTGAGCGTAAGGGTTTTGTTGGATAAAACCGAAGTTCACCCCTTCTACTCATAGAGATACCGCTTATATTTGACGTCACATTTCGCCTGATCTTACTTTTATTGCATTCTCATATGTAATGTAAAAAAGCTAACATTTCTCCTTGAATTGAGACAAAGCATTGCGATGTACGGGGAAAATAAAGTATAACTTTAGGGGAATCTGCTATTCGGTGGCTAACTTTTTACACTTATATAGACTTGAAATCTCAGCTTTCATATATTCACATTTCATGTAACCTATATTAACATTACGTTATTTATGTATTGTATTGTAGTTTTTCCTACTTTTTCTATATATTTTATACGAATGACTATAAAAGTTCGCCCCGGAATAGCAGACTTCTCCATAACTTAAGGGAAAGATGGGATCAAATCAAAAGCAGGTTTTACTAGAAGTTTAATTAAAATTAAACCAAATTAAATAAAAGTCTAAAATTTTGCAAATCAATAGTTGAATAAATGATTGAGGAATAGCTGGATTTTTTCGCCTAAATAATCAATGGTTTAGGTTTTATATGTCTTCAAAGTTGGAAAACCGAGGTTTTATCCCAGAGGATCCGGAAAGGGTTAATAATTTACAACATTTAATATATTTTAAAAGAAATAATCGTATTCTACAATAAAATAAAGTTTGGACAAAAGTAAAACTCAAATAAGTGTTTTAAAATTAATAATCAATTTAAAGTGAAATAATGTGTATCTAAGCATTTTGTAAACATATTCTTGCTTGAGAGAACATTTTGGTTAAACTATAGTATAGGAGAAACACTTGATATTTTAACCCATCGTAGGAATAGGGACGCCACTTCTCCAGCTTTACGGAGTCTCCAGATTTTTCACTCTACCTCTAGTCTAATATTCAAAATTTCAGAAGAGTCTCCTTTTGATTTATATAACTAAACAATTTAATAATAATTTAGTTATTAAATATTTTGTAAATCATCAATTTATTAAATAATACATTAGCATTAGAAGTATTTTTCGTTTATCAGATGCCAGTATTACGGTAGGTATTTTACTAAAGGCATTATTATTAAGCAGGTATTAGTATTGAACAGGTGTTAGTTTTAAAAGGTGTTTGCATTAAGAAGAGTCATATGAAAAAAATTTCCTTCTGCAGGGTTAATATGGTTCTTCAATATTATAGTGCAACCCTTTTCTACAATCATTTTTTAAATTAAGTCTTCTCATGACTTCTCATGAGAATATATTAATCAAGAATAAAACTATTATGCATATCAATGACTAAATATAAAATTACTTTCAAAAAGCTTGCGTTTGATATAGACATTAAAACATTGATACTAAAATCACGATATCTAATAGCAGAAAGATATGGTTGATTTTCGAGTTTTAAACCTTATTGCAGGAAATACAAAATATACTTCACTAATTTTGATGCTGTTTAATGGTGCACAGTTATCATTTTTGATTTAAATGCAAATTAAATAAATTACAAATATTTTATTAATAAAAGTACAGAAGCTCTCATTAGAGTGTTCTATTTTAACTCAATAGTTTGAGCTCATGAATTATAACAGGTCACAGGTGGATATATGCTATAAACAACTTTAATTGCTATGTTTTTATATCGACACCTAATTTCTCGACATTTATTTTCTCGTCAATTATAATTGGTGTCATATCTCCGTCTTCAGACATGAGTCTCAGTTATTTGTTGTTATCTTCCAGTTCTTATTTAAAGAATTTTAAAAAATTAAATATTTGTTAGTTTTTTCGAAAATTTTAAACAAATTCATTTAAAAAACGTATTTTCGGGTAAAATTTAAACTTTAAATCATTTCTAAAAAATACTAAGCATGAATATCTTTAAGCTCAGCTAGCTTAAGCAAATTTCTTACAAGTTAGTAGATATAAAAGTTTTGAGTTAAGATTTTAAAATCGTCACAAAGTTAATTTATCTTTATAGTTATTTAAAAAAGTAGTAAACATCATTTTAATGTATAGTGATCTCTCAATGTAACTATCACCAATAAAGCGAAACTCTAGTTATAACGAGATTAAGAATAATTTCCTACAAAATAATTTTAGTTTAAATATTGCTTTTTATACCAAAACTTGCGATATAATGAATTAATGATTTGGTCACACTTTGTTATATTAAGAGTCCACTATATTTCATAAATTTTAATAAAAGCGAATAATAAATAAATAAATATCCTAAGCTTATAAATTAGCTAGAATTAATTTTGGGAATTTTTATGCCCGAGCAGAAAATTGATGAATAATTAGTGAAACATCTTCCTTACCTTAAGGAGTTCCTTCTATATGAATGAAACTGTTCATACTATTTATGCTACATACTGTTTTTGTATAGAGCTTGCAAGGCAACCATGATAGTTATTCTTTAGCTGATTTTCAATATTTTATCAAATTAATTTAGTAAAAGTTAGTTATGCTTGCTTAATTAATTACGATAAATTTAATTAAGATTAAATTAGTTTAAATTAAGTTGTTTTTATGTTTAATTTATTAAATTACGCTAAGTTAGTTTTGGATTCAATGAGTTTTGAGACTTTGAATGTCGAGAAATCTCACATTTCGTGACATTAATAATTGATTAAATGAGAGTTAGTCATTACGTGTCTTTACGAGGCACCATTAGTTTTTAAAAAAATTTTAGTCGATAACTTATGTTAAAACATTTGGTATTAATGATGATTTAAGAAATATATTAATAAAACACTTAGCTTCAAAAACTTGCTATTAATGACAGATGTTTTAAAAAATACATTATTATAAAACTCAATTTTAAGCACTTTATAATATAGACATTAAATAATTTCTTAAATAATATCTAATACTTTTTTAGATATTAATTATGCAAAGGCTTACAAAGCTTAAGATTTATTTGATTTCAAATATTTGAATGTCTATGTTGTATGTTATTAGGATTTTTTAAGGCTATAATGAAAGTATCACAATATAAACTCATGAATAGATAAACTCTATTTAATACTGTTTATTTATTGACCGCTATTAACAGTTATGTTTTTTACAGCGGTGACAGTCAGTCACAGTTTTAGGTGGACACTGACGGACCACCGAAGAGAAAGCTCAGTACGAAACTTCTCTGCTTGGCTCGGGTTTGAACCCACGCCCATTGGCTTAAGTGGCAGCTATGCTAACCACTAAGCCAAGTCTCTGAGATTTATATTTAATACTGTAATAAAATGCAAAATAATGTTTGTAAAGATTTCTTATTTGATATAGAAATTTTCATTATTTAAATAATGAATTATTAATTTTATAAAATCATTTAAAAACAATATGAGCTAAAAAATTTATTAATGTTTGCCAAAAATTTTTGCATCAGAAATTGAGGTACACTATATTAACAGCAAAAACAGCAAAAACAGTAATAACAGCAAAAACAGCAAAAAAAGTAAAAACAGCAAAATAAACAGCAAAAACAGTGAAAACAGCAAAATAAACAGCAAAAACATCAAAAACATCAAAAACAACAAAAACAGCAAAATAAACAGCAAAAATATCAAAAACAGCAAAAATTAACAGATTTGAACAGCAATTTAATTATAATTTAATAACAAAATAATTGGTTATAGTTTTGATTATTAATAAAGTGATATTAGCTTGAAATTTTAAATTCTTAATTTATTTAACAGTAACATGTAATTAAAATTATATATATAATTATAACATATATATATTTTTTAAATGTCGAATTTTTCGACTATGATAATTCAATTTCTTCTACCCAATTATTATTATTTTTTCGTTGTTTAATGATGTTCGACTTTCTTATAAAATAAATTAATAGCACGATTAGAACGACAATTGAGTGCAAAAACCCAAATGCTATAAGAATTTGAATCTTGCCAAAAATTATTATTAGAAAAAGCTTCCTTTGCTTTAATTTTATCTTCTGCAAATTTTTCTACATCTTGATCTATTTTTTCATCGAATTGACCATAAAATTTTGGAAGATCGCTAAACATGTAGAGACTTGCCACATGATTAAGAGTTGAAGAGTAATCTTGAACTTCTCCAACATTAATGAACTCTCCGCCTATCAATTTTTCATCAATTTTAATAATCTCAGTGTCCGGTATAACCATTACAGAATTCGGGAACGAGGTTTTGACATTCCCTACGGTAATTGTTCCTGGATAACAATAAATGTAGTATCCGTTTATCGTGCTTCTTATTTGAAATATATCTTTATTTGCATAATCACTTGTGTTGAAACATTCAGTTTTGTGCCAGTATCGAATACCTTAAAGAATAAATTTTATATTAAGCATAGCTCACCCAATATAAAATATCCTGTTTTCGCGAATATAATGCGGCTATTGTGCTGTAATGTGACCCCCTCAGACCACGCCCACATTTTGCATACAGGGGTTTTCGAGGGCGAGGAATT
>JAUJYU010000500.1:0-12925 GCA_033995675.1 Nothrus silvestris
ATTCTCGCATTGTGCATGATTATAAAATGCATACTATTTCAACCTTAATAAATATGTTACTTTGTAAATAAAAAATTAAAATTATTGTAATTTTTAAATCAACTTGGTTAAATATACAACGTTTGTATCTATTGTGTTTTATAAAGTATCACAAATAAAGTTTCATTAAGTTTCACTTTAAAATATAAATCCATAAAAACTCGAAAAACAAGTAAGACTTTCATATTTATAGCAATAACACTGAATAACTAATAGTTCTATTTTATTAAAGTTTTTGGTATTGTGGACATTGATTATTAATTATTAAAATAAAACAAAATAAACTTTCCATAAATTACCTCAAATAGAAGTCAACTTATTTGTGAAGTTACGAAGTAAGAAATAAGTTTTATTATAATTGTAACTCTTTATTAAAATATAAACCTCACAACTATTAGGCTAAGAAATAATATATTATTAAATACTTTTTTGTACAGTTAAAACTTTAACCATATTCGAGAGGGGTTTGAACGCCGGATCTCAGTCTATGGCCGAATACGTCTTTTAACAATTAATAAATAGTCAAACATTTCATACTTTTCACTGATATTTATGAGTAAAGAATCAAATCAATGAAACTGAGACACAAATTCAGTCCAAAATATACAGAAGTAAACCAAACATTCGGACAGACCTCCAGATTCCTTAAACTATGAAAAATAATTTAATTCTTGAAAGCGTTGATAGACTTGAGATACTTTAAGACCTTAAAAGAGATATCAAGAGATACAATCCTTTAGAAAATAAACTACTGTTTGTATTTGTTGGACATTTTGGGAAAATAACGTTCACTGTTTGTTTATGATTGCAATATAATCCCATTGTTGTTATAATAATCTACATTTTGTCATTGTTGGACTTCTAAAGAAGATAAAAATTCTTTGTCTTGCATTCGCCCCAAACATAAAGTCTTCCATTCTCTGAAACGGCAACTGATATACCGACAAATGGACACCAATTAGCTTATTTTCCAACTACTGTTGGAACTACTGGATGTGAAACATCTTCTCTACTTTCACCGCAACCGATCTGTCCGTCAAAGTTATAGCCGAAGGAATAAATCTTATACTCATTCGAAAGCATTAAACAGTGAAGTTGTCCGCAAACTATCTTTTTATTGACCACATCATCGGGTAATTGAACTTTTTGGGCAACTTTTATCAGATTATCTCCGGTGCCATACTTTTTATCGAAGGCATGTCCACAGCCGAAGACTTGTTTGCTTTCTGTCAATACCAACGAGTTATGACTTTCGGCAGAAATAGAGACCACTTTTTCATCAAAGCCTTGCATTTGAATGGGAAGCGATTGTCGGCTATCATCACTTCCACATCCGAGTTGTCAATGAATGTTATCACCAAAAGTATAGACAACTCCAGTGATTCTCAATACAATTGTGTGAACAAAACCACAACTGATATCCGTTATAAACAAGTTTTTAATTGAGTCCAATAGTTTTGGTCTATAAAACGTTTCCGGAGTTGTATTAAATCCCAAATTGTCTCCAATTATAATCAAATACTTGAACTTTTCCGTGACTTAACCCCAAGAATAACATAAACCCCTTTTAGTTAATGCTAAACTATGGAAGAGACCGTAACTTATTTTAATAATGCGTTTATCGCATAACTCAGGAATAATTGTGGGCTTTTTTACGGCTCTGTTGTGCCCAAAACAATGTTTTTCTTACTGGCTCCAGGTCTATTTGCCTACAATCAACTTGCGGAATGTTCAACTAGCCGAAAATAAGTAAAGGTGAAAAATGTGGCCTACACACTAAATAAGTAGTAGAGGTCGAAATTGAGTCTTACACATTAAAATAAGTAGATAAGGTGGAAAATAATTCAGTTTTACGTTCTACAGTCTTATATATGTTAAAAATTGAAAATTTGCAATAACTTTTGATCTACGGGGAGTATTCAACTTTCGCCGATTATGCTACACTCAGGACCGCATGTCCGCATGTTAATAGGGTTGTTGTCATGAAATCCCTCAAATTTATATTAAAGTTTTACTTTATTTACTAACTCTAGACTTTTAGACGACATAAAGTTTGAAAGCCTCTTCCTGTACAATGAATGCAATAAAAGTTTTGTTACATTAAGTGAATTGAAATCACATATAAATAATATTCATATAAAAGAGAAGTCATATAAATGTCATTTCAATAACTGTTCAAAAAGTTATGGAAGATTACACACATTGAAGATTCATATGAAGAGAATTCATAAAATCCATGGATAAATTTTTTGAAAAAATTATTGCCTTTTTATAAGATTTCATAATTATCTAAAATAAACTATAAATATTAATATAATGTTTAAAGCTTTAATTGTTTAATAGTTTTATATTTAATCCAATGTTTATTCACAAAATATCTTAATAAAAGAAATTTTTTGCTTTTAAAAAACTTAAATATCTTTAATACAGTATTTTTCTATTGCTTTTGACGGAACGGCAAATAACTTTGACGGCTCGGCCGTCGCCCGCAAATAACAATAGCGTTTCGTCAAAACTAAATGACAGCAAATGTTTTATTATATAAAACTATTAAATGTTTACAGAATTTGCAAATTTAACTAAATATGAAAACAAATAAAATCAGAATCAATAAATTATTCTCGCATTTCATTACTTATTCTTTGATTAGTCCTCTTTTGACCCAAAACTATATTCACACTAATCTCTTCCATAACTTAATGGTTTAAAATGTGTTTACAATCAAATAAATGTTTGCAATGAATGCATTGCTGGAAAGCAATTGATTGTGTGCTCTCATTGACTGTGATTTAGTTTTGACTGAACGCTATTGTTATTTGCGGGCGACGGCCCGGGTGTCGGCCCGGGCGACGGCCGAGCCGTCAAAGTTGTTTGCCGTTCCGTCAAAAGCAATAGAAAAATACTGTAATTTAACCAAACATTTGCTGATAACTCAAACTTAAACTAAAATTAATAATTATTATCCTCTTTTTCAGTAGATATTAAACTTTCTTTTTTGATTTATAAACAAATTTTTGATAAAAACGACAGAATATTACTTTACAAACCATTGAACGTGAGTTTAAATTGATTTTTAAGTGAGTTTAAGTGACACATCTTTTAAATAGTAAATCAAAATAAGTTATTATTTTAAGTCCTAATGTGTTTTTAAACATATTTAAACATCGACTCAATAAAAGACTCAAAAATAGATTTTATTAAATAACTTAAATCACAGAAAACTATTAATTTAGAAATCTTTCCACAAATACTATATAAATAATAGAAGTTTGCTTTAAGTGATGAACAAATTATGTTTATATTTATATACAATTTATAAAATGTATAAAACGGGCAAAACTACAGTCAAAGACATCTTCTGTTTCGACCATCAAAGACATGACTGATTGACTGATTTCAGAAGTGATCGTTCAGAAGACATAAAATAATTCCAAAGACAACAAAAAATGATCCTAAAAGTGATTCTATTGAATGAAAAACATAATAAAAATAGAAAATTAATTAAAATTAATAACAGATTAATACTTGAGTCGAGTGTCGATTCGCCAAACAAAGACAAAGTTAAGAGCATTAGTGACCGGAACTGATATTGTGATCGGATTGTATGCCAAACATATTGTGTATAAGACAGAACCGCTTTGATTGACCACAAATGGCAATAAATACTAAAATCAATTGTTAAAAGGTTTCGCTTTGAATCAAATTGAGAGACATCTCATATCATATAAGATGTGAATATAATATATCAATAATAGTCTATTGATTGACAATTAAGCACACAATTGGTGTTCAATGAATGCATTGTAAGGTATAATACCTTCC
Organism: Nothrus silvestris; assembly: GCA_033995675.1. Classification (NCBI taxonomy): domain Eukaryota; kingdom Metazoa; phylum Arthropoda; class Arachnida; order Sarcoptiformes; family Nothridae; genus Nothrus; species Nothrus silvestris. Next base: position 3,862 of record JAUJYU010000500.1, read on the forward strand.
AATTGGTGAACATAAACTTCAATTGTAAGACAAACTCATAGACAGGGTTGCAATGCTTCACATCTTCAATGCCTTTACTGTACTTCTTCAGAAGGGGGGTAGAGATGCCCCAAACGGCCCCCGTCATCATCAACAATGACACCGACTCTTCGTTTAATACAATTTATTATTAATTATTCATTTCAATCAATTGTCATAACTTTTACCCCAATTTATTGAACTCATTCGCAGACAATATTTGAAGTTTAAATTGTAATCAAATGAGATATTATTTGCAAAAAGACTTTAAAAGTTATCATTAAACTTAAGAGCTCATCTCTTAGTACGTATGCAAGAAATTTGGATTTTTAGATCCCTCCCTCCCCCTGTACGCATTTTAACACATTTCCTGCTATTTTTCTATGAGAGTTTAGGGTCTGTACGCTCTTGATAGACCCCTCCCTCCCTCCAAGCTGCGTACATACTAATAGATAAGCCCTAAGTTTCAATTTTAAATTAAAATACAGTATTAAATGATGAAATGGTATTAATACAAATAACGTAAGTATATCATCGATTAAAAGATCTAAATCCCCTCCACATTATATTAGATGACATAATAATTATTGCTAATCAGTGATGCAACGCTCGGCGCTCGGTTTTGTAGCCACGCTCGAGTGCGAGCGTTTACCGAGCGTCAAATCATCTAATATTATGGATTGAACTTTCAAATTCTATGATTTTGAGTGAATATTCTTAATTAATTTGATTTTTATATTTTATATTATATTTGAAAAGTTTTATGACTCAATTTTTTCTTAATTGCAACAAAATTATATAAATTGATATAGACTTAAATCTTTAATTGACGGCATAATCAATTCAGTAAACAAAATTGTTGGTTCAATCAACAAAACTTTAAATTAAATAAAATTCTTTAAAATATGGTTTTACAGTGTTATGTTTACAAAGAAAACTTAATAATAAAAATGTAATTATTAAAGTATTCTTTTTTATAAAACTTAAATAACTAATTTTTGAGCTAGATATTTTGCATAAATTATATTTTTCGATGATTCTAATGCTAATAATTCCAATTTAAAACCTCATTAAACGCATTACAAGTTTAATTAGCTTAAAATATACTTAATTGATGTGTACTGTATTTAGTGCGATAATATTCTAACTAGATAATAAAACCATTTAGGAAAATATTTACTTGACGCTCGGCGCTCGCGCTCACGTTCGTTAAAAAATTAAACGCTAGCCGCTCCCGCTCGCCACCGAGCGCCAAATACTCGATCGTTTGCTATCACTTTTGCTAATTATATTTCCTGACTTGAAAAAAACATCTTTAATTAAAATGCAATAATGGAGGCCGTAATATGGTGTTCGGATAGGTATGTCAAACAAGAGTTCACTAATAGGATTAGTAAATCTGAGATATTTATAAAGTCCGGTCGGAGACTTTCCATCCCTCGTAAAACTTTTTATCGAGATTCCTTATTTTATTCAAAATATATGCTAAATAACAAGTGCTATTTTAAGTTTACAGACTTTAGTTACAACTTTTTTCAATATATGCTTAGAAGTTAAGTAGACTATCAAATGGTAGCTTTTTTAAAAGCTAATCTTTCAAAATTAGAAATTATTTTATAAATTTAAATTGTTAAAATATAAATAACCAACATTTGATTAGCCTCATTTATTGAGTAGTTGTCCAATGCGGTAAACACTGCCGGATTTAAAGTTGTGGGGGCCCTGGGGCAAACAAATTGTGGGGGCCCCCTGCTAACAAAATTTAATGTGCCTACCAATTTTTCAGGGTTTTTTACCTGTAACCTATGTACTAACATGAAAAACAACACAAATGTTTCATTATCAGTTTTGTGGGGGCCCCGAGGCTAGCGCCCCGTATGCCCCCCCCTTAAATCCGGCCCTGGCGGTAAATGAGTTTTGAAAGTGATTTAACTTTTGGTAAAACTACCATAAAATTCTAAATCTCGAGTTTATAAGTTCATTACAAACCTTTCTGCCAGTAGTACTGCACTCCTTATAAATAACACTGCAGTAACTGTTGGTATTAATTATCACTTTCTGGTAATGTTGTAGCAGTTCTAAGTTTTTTAAATCAGTTCCGTTTCTATTCTATTCATTAAGAAAATTTTATATCAGTTCCGTTCCTATTCTATTCATTAAGAAAATTTTAATGTCGGTTCCGTTCCTTTGGTTCTTTGAGCCAATCTTAGCTCAGTTCCTATTCCGTTCCATAGAACTGATGCAACACTACTTTCTGGTCTCTAATCGAAAAGCATAATTAGCAGTGACCCAATTTTGGTGTACTTTTTCCGATCAAATGTTGTGCAAAAAAGTCGATTTAAAATCACTTTAATTATATTGAAACCCAAAACTATTATTACAACGGGTTGTCTCTATTTCAATAGAATTTTGAAATAAATTTTTGTTAAATTCTCTCACATTATGCTTTGAAATGCACTTAAATGCAATATTTTTTATCACTGATTGAAAATATATCCTAATAGACAGAAAATGAGTGCAAATTGTTTCTATGCTTCAACTAAGTATTTGATACAAAATTGTTGATGTCATATTTTCACTCAACTCAATTGTTGTATCTCTTAATCTTTTAGTTGTGTTTTAGTTTACATTAGCTCTCAATTTGTTTTGATTGAAGTTATTTTATTGACATAAAAAATCAAGTCTTGAATTTGATGAAAAATTAATTATTTTTGTATAAACACAAACTCTATTGAATAAACCTGTACTGTATTGTACATAAATTAATCATTTTTATTGATAGGTCTAAAATTTTATGAAAGAATTTTCCAACATCTTTATAGCAAATAGATTTCTAAACGTAATTTAAATTATTGCATATTTTGCAAGTTCTTAAACTTATATAAGTTCTTAAATTTTTCAAAAAATCAAATTTGTGCAAAAGTTTTAAAATATGTGTTTTATTCAAAAAGTTGTAATAAATAGTGATTCAACTCAAAAGGTGTAACAAAAATTTGGGTGAAAGCTGTTTAGATATGTGCAGATTCGAAGTCCAATGATTTAGAGATTCATTAACTTAATCAACAAAATTTATCTCAAAAGTTGTTTAGTTTGCAACAGAATTATAGTATTGTTTTTGTCTTAATTCTAAAATAAGATTTTCTGAAAATTCTGAAGATTCTGAAAATTTGATTCAGATTTCAAGTATTATAAACTTCAAGTATTTTTTAAGTTAATTGAAATAACATTATGTAATATAAAAGGATTTAGTTTAAAGTTTAGTCAAAGTTAATGATGATTAGTTTCGACAAATTAAACTAATAATACTATTAAAAAGTTAATAATAACATATTCATACTTGTTTTGCGAGCCATTCAATGGCTGAATCAATTTGGCCTCTGGTTTCAGGAGCTGTGAATGACTTTGGTTTGATTATGTCTTTTTCATTATTAGACGCCGGACGAGAAAAGCTACTTAAACTTGACTAAAAAACAGAAAATTTACATTGCTTAATTTACATTGCTTAATTTACATTGCTTAATTTACATTGCTTAATTTACATTGCTTAATTTACATTGCAACATTTCTTAATATTATAGTGTATTTTAAATTTAATTATTAAATCATTATAAATATTATGCTAAACAAAAACTATTATTATATTTAAAGGCATTTTGGTTACGAACATAGGATTTCAGAAGTGATCAATTGTTCATCGATAAAATTCTACTAATGTTCTTAGTTAGAGATCAAGATTTGCAGGAAATTTTAAGTCTATTTGAATACATAAAAATTTAATAAATATATTAATACTTATAGTTAAAACTTATCTGTTTAAAAAAAGATAATTATAACTTTATATGATATAAAGCAAGGCTTCTCAAACTTAGGTGTTATGTGGGAAAGTCTAAGGTGTTCCGCGAGAAGTTTTTAAAAGCAATATTAAGTATTAGTATACGTATTATTAATGTAAAAATGTATGCAAAAAAGACTTTTGGTGTTCCGCGAATCAAAAAAGCTTGAGAAGCCCTGCGTCACTATATCTTATTTACTATTAGTAGACTATATGAATATATGATCAAATCCATCAAATATTGAGAATACAGAATGATCTCTCTGGTTTGGCGCTGGTTTGGCACTGGTTTGGCGCTGGTTTGGCACTGGTTTGGCGCTGGTTTGGCACTGGTTTGGCACTGGTTTGGCACTGGTTTGGCACTGGTTTGGCACTGCTACTTAATAAACTTGAATACACTTTCCAAATTTTTGACAATAGATCTCAAAATTAAAGATTTATAGTAAAAGTTGAAAACCAACTTTTTTATACCTTCAAAGTTGCTTTTAACTTAAAATATATAACATCTTATGGCCTGAGGTCTAGTGATTTAGTTTGTTATTTGGATGGATTAGCCTTTTCAGGTTCACAAGTTATAAAGCAAAAAACTTAGTATATTTTTTTGTCAGCCCATAAGTTAATGCCTTTCATTTATTCTCTGCATTTGCCAAAACATCTAATAATCTCAAGTTTTGGCTCACATAAAGTAAATACTGTTTTTTTATAAAATACTCACTAAATAAGTTACACTTTAAAACTTTCATTCAAAACAAATCTATATTTTAATATAACACTAACATAAAGATGGTAAATACTGTACCTTATTCTGGTAAATAAGAATAAATTAAGATCTCACTTAATAGATATGGTTAACATTAAATACTAAATTTTTGAGATCATAATAGTTACTTTGCAGCATTAGTACTAATCTTTAAATATATTTATAAGTTAGTCTATTATAATTTAGTAGAAAGTGTACTGTTTGTAGTTTTTAGTTGACTATTAATTAGAATATAGAATCGCTGGAAACCAAATGATTGTATTCACTATGAGGACTGTATTAGTGATTGTATATCTGTTTAGCGACAAAAATCTTCAAAAGTTCCTTTATGTCAGATTTGAATTGAGTGAACTTTTCCAAAACTATTTAAACGAAGACATAGCAAAGCATTGCATTCAGCACAACGTCCAATTGATTTAAACGATTTGGATTTATATCGGATCCTAAGAAATATAGGATTTTATAAAATCCAATTTACAAATAAAAGCACAGAATATTTTGCTAAATTGCTTTTATTGATGCTGAAAACCAATTCATCAATACTATTGTCCGCAAATAATTTTCTGAAGCTTAAGTGGCCGTTAGAAAAAAGTTTTTCAACTCTCTAGAATTGAGAGCGAGAACTAATTTTATTAATTTTTTAGTTATTAGAAAATAATTTTTACAAAGCTTTTACTTTCAAAGAAAATTAATAAATTTTATATTATTGATTCCTAAAGCATTGGAATCTAATGGTTATGTTAATTAATTTCCTTGGTTTCAAAGTTATTTCAAAAATCAATATAAAAGCTGCGTTCAAAGTCGAAGTCATAAAAATATGATTTTAAATTTTAAATCCTATACTTAAAAACTTAATCTTATAGTAATTTAAAATACAAATGAATATTTATGAAAACTTTTATTATACAGTAATTGCACACGAATTTAGTAGTGATTGCACTTAAGGTTAAAAGTAAGAAAATAAATAATATGTTAACTTACAGTAGGCCTGAGTAAAATTAATATAAGTCATGTGAGACTAATTTTATAACCTAATAGTACCTGTTTTTACTATAGGTGTTTCACAAAACACGTAAAGAATATCCGCAATATATCAAACGCGCCGCACAGCAACCGTTTTACAAAAATTATATGTTAAAATGTGCGCGCGACAAGTTATACACACGTGCGTTACGTGCATAGACCGCAGTGCGGGTATACATTCATTTTTGTTAGAGGGGGGAAAGCTTTTACATAAACGACACGAGGGGGTCGTTTGATTTTTAAATAACATAAGGAGGGGTATCCAAACACCCCAACTAAAAACTGCCTTTGGCCACCTTTGAATTTCATAAAATAAAGAAAAAATAAAATAATTTTTTCATTCATATAAATATTTTATTTGAAAATAATGTCAATTCACTTTGAATAGAAATTAAAATTATTGGTACTTTTCATTTTGCAAAACTTTGTCTAATTCTAACAATAATTGATTTTCAGTCAATTGAAAGTCACTCTTAGCCCAAATACATTTGAGATCATTCAGAACAGCACTAATTAAACTTCTTTTTTTAACTCTATTTCCAATTAAGTGTCCTCTAAATGGAAATTCAGGTATTGGCCAATTAGTAATGTCTCCAATGAGAGAGAAGAGACCCTTGTATTGCGCGCACTCAATGATATATTTTCTCAAAAGATTTTGATTAGGTTTAGGCGTTAGCGCCAACTGAACTTTGAGAGTTTGCAAATCTATTGACTCGAAGCTGTCTCGATTTGTAGTGATATAAAGCATGGCTTCTTTTTCGACATTTGAGAACTTGAGTCTCGCGCAAACACTCATTAACTCATTTGTTTCAATTATAAGGGAAGCGAAGAGAGTGGAAGGTTCCCAGCTTTGTATGAATCCTTCGTCGACAGCATTTGTGAGCCGTAACAACACTTGATTAAATTCCTTCAAATCACGAAAATAACCTCTCTTTCCAAGCGATTCCTTTTGATTAACTAATTCCGAATTTTGCTTAAATCCAAGATATTTAGCGATTCCTATTTCATTGAACATAACCTTCACAACATCTTCGCATTGCTTTAATGTCAATATTCTCTTCATTTCAGACCAAATCCTTTCACCACTAATACGTGTCAAACCTTCACAATTATTCTTAATAGTGATTAAAGTTCGCGAATCGTGTTTTGCAGCGCAACCATATCTAGCGTGGAATCGGAAATAGCGAAAAATTCTAAGATAATCTTCTTTAATCCTTGCTTCGGGATCACCGACGAATCGGATTATGTTAGCTTTGAGATCTTGTTCTCCGTTGAAGTAATCATACAAAACACCGTCCAATCCAAGAAACATAGAATTAATGGTCAAATCGCGACGAGAGGAGTCTGAATGGATTACAAAATGAATCATTTTTCATAATTATCAAAAAATGAATGATTAACAGACGGACCTATTTTCCAGTCATTAACAAACAGGACCTGTGCATGCCTTCCATCAGTAATCTTATCGATACGCAAAGTAGTTATTTCGAATTGATGCTTGTCATTGACTCGAGCCGTGACAGTGCCATGTCGTTCACCTTCGGAGTCAATTAATTAATTCAATCAACATTTGCTTATATTCTGGGAAATAACTATCTTTGTCTAACCTGAAGGAGTGGTTATCAGTCGGATGTTATCCTTGTTTCTAAAAGCATTTAATTTTAATATTAAATTTTTAAGAATCGCTCTTGAAATACCTCATGATATCAATCATTTGAATTGGAGTCGCATTGGTAGCAAAATCTAAATCGTTTGGTTGAATACCACATAGAAGATCACGAACTGCACCGCCAGCTATTCTCTTTCAATAGCAAGAAATGCTAACTTAGAATTACATTTGAAATTAAGATTTAAGTCAAATACCAGTTCATAGCCAGCATTTGTGAATATGCTTTCCAGTTCTTTGATTTCAGGTATTTTAGTCAACTTATTGAAAATGGCCAAAGATTGTGAGTTTTGCGCTAACATTGTCTTAACTAATTTAGCTCTTTGTGAAGTCTTCAATTGAACGGTAGCTCTACTGCAAAGTGTGCGAACTATATTGTAGTAAACCATATTCCCAAATAAGTCTTAATAAGTCTTAATCGGCCTGACATTGACTTATTGAGGACATTCTCTAAAATAGCCAAAAGCCAAACTCAATATTCAGTTTTGAAAAATCGATAACCTATCGTAACCCTCGATTCAATACAAGGTATTTTAAACTTTTTTGCGATCTTCAAATAAATTTTTTATTTATATTTATTGTCTCTTAATTTCACTTTTTCTAATCAGTAGTTTTTGTACAGCAATCATAGCTATGATAGCAATGATAGCAATGATAGCAATGATCCGGAAAAGTCTTGTAAAGTGAAGACAAGGACAAGGATCTCTCAAGTGGTTCCTTGGCCTAAATGATGATTTACTTTCACTCGACTTTCATTGCCATTAATATACCCTGTAATCAAACTTTTATTTATATTTATGTTAATTTGCTATTTAATGTCATCCACTTCTAAAACTATATAAAAGTATCAATATATCAGTCTTTTTCTCATTATTATTAAGTTTTCGCAAAATACTAATTCATTAAAAGACTTTAATATAACTTTATATAACTTTATATAACTTTATATAACTTTAATATAACTTTAATATATTCTAAAGTCATGTTTAGTAAATCAGGTCTCGTCTCTAATTCAATATAATTTAAGTGCATTATTAACGCTAATTATTGAATCCTCTCATTTCAATATTAGGCGTTTTTGCTTAGCATTAAATTGTTTTTAAATTATTATAATTTATTTTAAATTAAAACTTATTTAATCGCTTTATTAAGTGTGAACTGAATAAGAAAAAGCAACTCTTTTTTCCTTATCGGAGGTAATTATGAAAGTGTCTGAGTTTTGATAATAACTGTAAAAATGAGTTTTATTTCAACTAAATGTGTTATATAAGTCTCAAAATGTTATATATGTCTCAAAATATGTTTTATTTATTTCAGATGAAAATTCTTCCAAATATGTGTCGATTGAGAAGAAATGATATGTTTTTAATAGCAATGATAGCAATGTTTGTGAATTTGATGGAGTTTTGCGCCACTAATGAATTGATCGCCACTAACAATAACAATAACAAAATGTATTTATGTGTCCACAACTGCGCCCTATGTGTCCGGCAGTGGGAGGTCGGCCTCTACAACGGCCAGAAGTGTGCCCGAAAGTGTCTCAGATATAAGACTAATCCCAGAATAATAGATCCCGACTGTAATTCTCTCAAATTCTTTAATCATAAGTTCATTAAAAGCAAAAATAAAAGACAACAAAAAGTCTAATTTTATAATAACATTCCTATTATTGTTATTATTATTTATTTATTTCCACTTATTTTTAAACTATTAAATGATTGTTTCATTTAAACCATTTTCTAATAATTCATATCTTATTTAATGT
>JAUJYU010000501.1:0-12908 GCA_033995675.1 Nothrus silvestris
TCAGATATTTATTGAATTCTAAACAATTTTTTTTAACTTTTAACTACTTTAAGAACTTTTTCTTATTAATAAAATGATATTAACTTATAAAAAGTTGTGTTAATCTTAATATTAATCTAATATTAATATCTAATTAATTAAAAGTATTAATAATTGAATGAATTGTTTAAACAATTAGTGGAATGAAGTTTTGCATTCGTTTTATATCGGAATCACTTTAAAAAAGAGAAGAAAACATATGCGCTGTCATTACAACTGCTTTGTGGCCAATGAAGCTCTCGATTGGCTGACAATTTATCTTCAGTCGAGTCCACACTTTTCAGGACAACACATCTCCAGGTCTTTAGTCTTAACTTTGAATTTGATTAAAAGTGATTTTAAGCCATCGATAAAGTGATAGTTTGAATGAAATGAATGTTATTATAGATTTCAATCATTAAATTTGTTGCGAAAGTATTTGAAGTTAAATATTATCGAAAAAGTGGACTCAAGAAAAGCAAACTATGAATTTCAAGATAACAAAGATTTATATCGGTTTACAAGACATGCAAATGAAAACTTGCCCTTCATTTCGATGACAAACAGTGTTTCACAACAATTGGATTCAACTCCGAAGTCATCAAAAGCTGACAAACAAAAAGCTGTAGTAATTCCTGAATTAAGTTTGACTGAAAAGAGTGAAGTCTATAAACGCGTATTTTTCCAAACATGTGTTTCATTAATACCAAAAATTGATGATTTGGTGAATCGAAACCAAATAATACCATTGATATTAATGCATAACTTGACTCGAATTAGCGTCAATGGTGTCGTACAACTCACTGATAAGAGTGAAGATCTGCCTCATTGGGTGATGTCTGCCATGAAATGTTTGGCTAATTGTATGTCACTTTCATTTAATGTCTGTTCAAATCTAATTAATGTATTTGCTATTTAAGGGCCGAAAGCGTCCGGAAGTGGCAGTTGTTTACCTAAATATCCGGGTTTTGAAAACGATGTTTTCGCAGTGATTAGAGATTATTTTGTGAATATCGGAATTCCTTTAATTCCAAATCAATTATATTTTCTAATTATTGCTATTTATGACATGTTTGTCGTCGAAACTAATAATGCAAATAAAGTTAACTTTCAAGTGAACGCTAATCAAAAAGGATCGCCTATTCTATCAGTTATCGATCAGATCAGAAGTCAAGCTATCAATAATAGCAATGATTTAATGACTTCGACCCCAATTTTGGAAAATGGAGTTGCGGTCAACTCTCAATTGCCGCCGAATCACATTTTTGAGACCATTTTTATGGGCGACAGTCCGGTCACTAAAATTGTTTCGATCGATGAATTAACGAATCTCTTCAGAACAGGTGTCAGACCTCAAAGTTCACAATCATTTTCTAATAGAAGAACACGTTTAGAACATAAAACGGCTTCAAATGATAAACTAAACTATCAGCCAATGAGTGAGAAGACGCGCTATTTCGATGCCGTGACAACAATGCCTCGAATACGGAAGAATCAATATAAAAGTCCCATAACTGCCAATATATATAAGACGCCATTCGAATCACCTGAATCTCAAAATAGTAATAGCAGTGAAATCGGTTATTATAACTTCGGGTTTGCAATGCAGAGCCCGGCAGAAGACGGACAATACATGTTAGATAAAAGTGTTTCATCGCTTTCCTCTATTTATATGAGCGCCAAATCTAATAACGAACCAAAAGATAACCTCAGCTCCCAATTCACTAAATCAAGTAATGGTTCGATAGAGAACTCAAATTCTAGATCTATTCTTAACAAAACCGTCAAAATCAATAGTCAACTTTTAGAGGCATTGCAATTAAGTTTGCTTTTGATGCCACCTTCGAATAGACGACATTTGCATCTGTTGTTGCGCTTACTTTCAAAGTTGATTCACAATAAAGAAATGGATTTATATATTTATGAACAAAATTCACTCAAAGATTATGTAAGAATTTAAGTAATTTAACGATAATTAATTCAAATACAGAATGAACTCATTTTTATAGGTTTTAAACACATTTTCGAGAAGTATTTTATGTGCGGATAAGGAAAACAATTACAATGAACTAAAAGCTCAACAAATAGTTTGCATTTTACTCGATTATTGCAAAGATATTTTTAAAGTACCACAAGATTTAGTCAAAGAAATTGATTGTCAATTAGTTGAAAGAGCAAAACAAGTAATGAATGTCTCAAAACCATAAATTTAATGAATATGTTAAACAACCACTAATTAAACTAAATTCTATTCAGAAATTGTTTGATGAGAAAAGCGAGAAAATCTATGCCAACTATTACTGCCAACAAATAACTACCGAAGAATTCGAGCTTCAAAGAGATGTGATGTCAGAATACGCTCTTTCGGATCTATTGCGGAGTATTATGACTGACGACAAGATGACTGACAGAGAAAAGTTAAAATGGATTAAACAGGTATTGACTTATCAAAAAGCCTTCAAATTAGTAAAGTTACAAAATTGATCTCATTTTTAAGTTCAAATCACATCATCCGGAAGTTTATGAATTATATTTCACAAATCAATGCCGAACTTCTGATCAATTGAAAGACAAAGAGAACAAGTCTTCCTCAAAGACTTCCTCATCACTTCGTCGGCAAAATTCAAATTTATTAAAAAGATTTTTATCGCTTCGTTTGTGAAACTTTTATTTTAAAATTAAATTATAAAATCATATAAAGTGATTGTCTATTAAAAACAGAATAAATAATAAGTAATAATAACAGAATCTCTAATATTAGGAACGATTGAATAAACTTTGAAACAAGTTATAAGTGATGTTTAACTTTTTTTGTAAAATTGTAGAAACGCTAAAAGTAGTGGTAAGTTAAGACTTATCTCTCGAAACCATTAGAGATATAGTATTTCCAGTTGACTGAAAGATGTGATTCGCCTTCTCTTTAGTGACATTTTGCAGATCAATGCCATCGATCTGAAGAATTTTGTCGCCAACCTTTAAGGCAGTGCTTGCGGGGCCGTTCTCTACAACATTCGACACAAAAACGCCCTATAATTACAAAAACAAACCTATAGTTCGCATCAAATTAGTTACAGTCAAACCCGTTTATAAGGAACTCCGTTATAAGGAATCCCCGCTTCTAAGGAATGATATCGTTTGCACCGATTGAATGGATTTCATTATAAAGTGATCAGTTATAAGAAATGCCCGCTATAATGAACGCTTTTGGCTGGACCGGCCTGTTCCTCATAAACGGGTTGGACTGTATTTTCAAGACTGACGTACTGTTGAGTCGGACGACAAACTACTGGAATTCTTGAATCCTAATCCACATTCAATACTAAAGCCAAGACCAGGATTTTTAACAATTATCACAGGAAACTATTTATAAAAGCAATAAATTATTTGAATAAGTCTAAGTCTAAGCATTTGAATAAGTCTAAGTCTAATGAAAGTTGTGATCACTTACAGCATGTGTATTACTGTTAGTGCTCAACAAGCGATTTGCATGACTTAAATGGTTATTCGCATTAATCAATGAATTGGACGAATTTGAAGAAACCGATTCATTAGAATCATCGATAAAATTGATTCCATTAGTGTTCCATTTGGGAGATTGTGTTGTTTCTGAAGAGACCACTGGAGGGCTTTGAGACGTGTTCTGCACGACAGTATGTTTTGGTTTAGTGTAGGAGTCGTGAGAAAACTTATGAATTATAAACTGAGACGAAGCCGTTTGTGGTTGTCTTTGGCGACTATTGGAAACGGTGGGCGTCGGGATTCCCGTCTCTTGAGTGAGACATTTTGTGGGCGAATAGTTTAACGGTTTTGGAGGAAGTGCTGGCGTCTCATTGTGGTTGTGATTGTGTACCTCCAAGACTGAGATATCATTGGGAGATATGAATGAGTGCTGACTAGCATTGGTTGAACTGCATGAAGACGGACGCGAAGATACGGAGACTGGTCTCTCACTTCCGCTCGACGGACACAATGAGCCAATCGAAGAGTTGTAGTTAATCTCATTAGCATTGCTCGCATTTGATGATTCGTCACATGGTTTTTGCTTTTGAGTAGACTTTTTATCATTACCTGAATTACAGATCAATTGATTTTGTGAACTTTGCATATGAGAGACACTCGTGTCGTGAGTATTGTTGTCGCTCTTCGAAGAGGTTTCTAACAATGTTTTTGATTGAACAGTTTGTGACGAAACAGAATCAGACTCTTTAGTCAAATTTGATTTGTAAGGCATATGAAGAAGAGCTGAGTCCGAACCGCATTCTTTGGATAAAACTTTGTTTGCATTGAAATGTTTGGTTCCTTTTTTGTGAGAAATTGATTTTGAAGTCAATTCCAAATCACTCGAATAGCCACCAATTCTATTATTTGTTGTTTTTTCTTCTGAATAGAGTTCTAAATCACTTCTATATCCCCTTTCATTGTCCTCTTTTGGAGTCATAACTTTAGATTTAATTTTTCTCTCAACAGGACTTTTCATAGAACTCGAAGAGTTAGTGACCGCCACTTTATAACTGGCTTTACGCTCGTGAGGCGTGCGTTCATTGGTGTCCGACTTTTTCGCATTTTCTTCACTTTTCATAAGTTGTGTTATTTTTGAAGAAATGAGTTCTATATTAGAGTGAATTACATCTTAAATGAGATTAAATTATTTGAATAAAAGCTCAAATTGAAACAAGTGATACCTTTTTCATGATTTGCTAATATTTGATAACCAACAGAGCTGTTCACCGGTAAAGTAGTGGGACGTTTAGCTAACTCTGCATTTATAGAGTTTCTGGCACTTGACGGCGATTTGGGTGCTTTTGAGACTTTCGCTTCTTTTATTTCAAACTGACTAGACTTTAGACCATTGGATGGTATTTGCTCTCCATTTTCATTGACAGCTAATATCATTTCAGCGTTAGAATTGTCTACTAATTCAGAATTTGTGGAAATGCTTGAATCTCTTTGTTTTAGAGCCAAATTGCGTGCATGTCTTGCGTGTGCTTTTAATTCTTTGGGATAAGGCGTGGGCGCTCTTATCAGTTTAGTAGTGATTCTTTCTTCGAGATCGTCGTCAATGATCTCTGGGTTTGAAGAGTCGGCACAAAACTTAATGACTTGCCTTTCATGTAATGAATTGTTGCCATCAGTTGTATCGGTCGGAGAGACAAGATTTTTGGGTGAATTGTGACTCACTTCGAGTGGCATTTGAGGCAATAGAAAGCACGTCAACACCTTTTGACCGCTTTCTCTGTCGAATTCTGACTGAAACTGAATCAACGGCTTGTGCTGGTTCTCAGACAACCACAAGGCCTGCAGTTTTGCGATCTTTGTTAATGAAAATGGCAAATAACTTAATGAGTTTGAATTAAGATTAAGCACTTTGAGTGACGACAATCTTCCGATTTCATCGGGCAATACTTTGAGTTGATTTTCAGCCAAACTTAATATTCTTAATTGCATACAACTTGCTATAGAAACCGGTAATTCAATCAATTTATTTCTATCGCCTATTAGTGTCTGAAGATTTCGCAATAAACCGATATTTGATGGCAGAGTTTCGATCTCATTCTCATTGAAAACAAGTTCTTCCAAAGCCGTCAAACTATTCAATTAAATTCATTTCATTTATTCTATTAATGCAAACAATGATTGACTGAAAACATAGGAATGAAAGCATACCTTCCAATAGAATAAGGGAAACATTTAATCTCATTTTCATCGACTCTTAAAATAGTTAAGTTAACTAAATTACCGATAGTTTCCGGTAATTCTATTAAGTTGTTTGACGTAAGCGTTAAATCAGTGAAAGCCAAACACTCTCCTATTTCAGGAGCTATTTCTTCAATTTTGTTATAACTCGCGTCCAAATAAGTCATGTTTTTTAAGTTTCCGATAATCTAAACAATAAATACTTTAATATTTGTTACCATAAAATGTTTATTTAAATCAAATTATAGTACAGTCAAACCCGCTTATAAACAACTCGGTTATAACGAATACCCGCGCCATAACGAGCACTCTCTGCTGCTTTCGTTATAAACGGGTTCGACTGTAATTCAATAGATTTCATACACTCGGTATAGAAATGATTCGATTGCAGTCACACCAAAGTTCTGACAACTTATTCAAACTTCCGATAACTTCTGGGAACTCAAGAAAATCATTTTGTCCGATATCAAGACGTCTTAATTCAACTAAACGTGACATAGATTTGGGTAAAGCTTTTAAATGATTTTCACGCAATTCAACAATTTGTAAACGCGATAGTCTTTTAACAGAAAACATTCAATAATTAGTTAATAACAGTTAATAATTAGTTAATAAGTAATCAATCAGTGAATCACTTAATACCGGCCAAAGTTCGCGGGCAAGAACTCGAGGAATGCGTCGTTTAAGTAAAGTTCTTGTAAATTAATCAATTGAGTGAAGCCATCGGGAAGTCGTGGACCCAACGGATTAATGGAGGCCTCGACGATCATAAGGCACTTACAAGACTTGATGCTATCAGGGATTTGCAAAATGTGGTTTTTGCTTATATTGAGTGACTCTAACTTTGTTAGACATGAAATGGCAGATGGAATCGATTGCAACTCATTGTCGCTTAGACTCAACCGACGCAATCCTTCGCAATGGAAGAGTGCCTGAAATGGAATCACTTATGAGAACAAAGTATTAAATATCATATCTATTCATAAACTAAAAGTCTATCAATATATTGATATTGATATTAAGCCAAATAATATCAATATTTCATTTGTAAATCAATTAATATATTATATTCTAATCTATTATCATATTTAATATCAAAATAATGTCTAACTCGTGGCAAATCTCTGATCTGATTCGCGTCCAAAAAGATCTCTTCGAGAGTGCGTTCGTGTGAGAAGACATTGTTCGGCACGTCTTCGAGACAGCAATGGCTGTAATCAAGTGTTTTGATGTCATCGGGTTTTGGACGGAAACAAAGACATGGACAGTGACAGCGCCCGAATATACCCATCGATTGTTAAATCAATTCATAACAATTACTAATTTATGAAAACAATAACACATTTTATATGAATTTTTATTATTTGACATCCATTTTAGTTTTGGTGGAGTTTTTGTTTTTGCATTAATTTGTGTTTCCATTCATTGCATTATTGAATAGAAATGTTTTGACACAACTTTCATAACAAATACCACAACAAATACGACGGCTGAACACCTCTTACAATACATGCACTCATTAATAAGCGCTCATCCTTAAAGTACGTAAGCACAAAATCCGGGTTTTCAAACCCCTCCCTCCCCCTTGTACACATTTTCACACCTATTTCTTGCTATTTTTCTATGAGAATTTAGTGTTTGTACGCTTTTGATTGAGCTCTCCCTCCCCCTCAGCTGCGTACGTACTTTATAATGAGCCCTAATGAGTGACTATTGCCAGATATGATGAACAGTAGTCAAGTTGAGTACAGCAGTCCCAACATTTGATAGGCTTTCAGTAAAAACGTAATCATATTTCTAACTCGGTTACCGCATCATTGTCAAACGCATCTTTGTCAAAACATATTTTTGTGAAGGTATTTTTGTGAAATAAAAACTTTGTCAAATTAACTCTTTGTCAACTGGCTTTATTGTGAAAATTTTGTTGGTCAAACGTTTGAAATGTCAAAATGAACTTTGTCGAATACATAAATGTCAAAGGTCATGTCCAATGTCAAAAATCACTGATTTTTCGTGAAAACCCTTTTTCCAGCCAATAGGAATAGTCATGTGATCGGTTAAGTTAAGTTAGGATAGGTGAAGCCGAATCCCGCGCGGTAGCGCGGTAGAACGCTGCATTTCTATTGGTATAATTTGGCAGAAAACTTTTTGACCAACAGCTTACTTGACAAACAAAACTTTTGACAAAAAAAGTTTTGATTTAGAAACTTTTGACAAAGTTTTATTTGACAAAAATACCTTGACAAAATTATATTTTGACAAAGATGCGTTTGACAATGATGGGTGGACCCATTTGAAACATGCATTTCTAAAAGAACTTTAAATGCTATTTTCGACGCAATTTATGAACAGCCTTTTTAGGCTTATTATAAGTTACTCTGCTTTGAGACACACAGACCTGACACAGACATGTGGCATAGCTTTCGCTTATTTAAGTGCTTTTTAAATAAGTTTATTTTTAGTTATTTTTAATTTTACATTCAATAAAATCGATTAATTGTCGAAATGTTAGCCGAACCCAAACACAGAACTGTTTGGACACTTAACCCAAGAGGAAAATATTGGTCAGAAGGTAGGCTTTTAGCAGATTATTAAAAGCCTTATTATCAATAATACAGTATTAATAATACCGTAAAATCAATAGACCTATTGATTTTCATAGAATATTATTAATAGTATTTAACTCATTAATATATGTTATGCATCTATAATACCATTTATTCATTTAAACTAATCCTTTGTTTCGATTCTCACTTTAGATAAGAACAAAAGGGGACAAAAACTTCTGGAATCAATGGGTTGGACAGAAGGACAAGGATTGGGAAAGTATGGCAATGGCATTAAAGAGCATATCAAAGTTGGTTATAAATGTGATAATAAGGGTATCATCTTTTATATCAGACTCATTTGATTTGGAAATTAAATTTTGTGTCTCATTAAAGGTCTTGGATTCAAACCAACAGCTGATGACCAATGGATTGCCAACAATAACACATATGAAGAACTATTGGCTGAATTAGCACTTCATCACAATTGCGGATCTGATAGAGAATCACAAGTTTCTGATTTAGAGCTGAAGTCGAAACAAATGCGAAACAGAGTTCAGTGAGTATTGAATTGATTAAAATTGTGATAAATTGACGAATGAGTTAATGATTTGATGCCATTTGTAATAACAGTTACCAAAAGTTTATAAAAGCGAAAAATTTAAGCCAATGTTCACAAAAAGACTTGTCTTCTATTTTTCCTAAAAAATCGCAAAATTTGAATGAAAGCAAAAGTTTACCCAAAGTAGAGACTCAACAGTCAGTGGTAGAGAACGAAGATTCAAATTTAGTTACTTTTGAGAGCAATAAGAATATGAACGACTATTTCAAGTCAAAAATGGATAAATTGAAAATCAAATATGAATTTCTCAATAAAAAAGATGTCACAAAATCAGAGTCTGAAGAAGTTTCGCAACAATATTTAGGTTTTCAAGAAAATGGTTTTAAAAGTGAAGAAAAAGCTGTCATTTCTGATGATAATTGTGAGCATTCATTGCACAAAAAGTCAAAAAAGATGAATAAATTAGAAAGAAATAGAGATTTAAACTTAGATTTAGAACAAAATGACTTAAAAATAGAAAATTGTGAATCACTTGAAAATGCAATTAAGCAAAAGAAAAATAAACGTAAAAAAGAAAAAGATTTAAATAATTGTTCGACTGATAGATTGGATACAGAAATTGAGACCAATTTAAGTGATGAAAGCATTGCTAAACACAAACACAAAAAGAGTAAAAGAAAGAAAAAATTATGTAATCAAAGAGAAATTAATGAAGACTCGCAACTAAATCACAGTGAAATACAAGATCATCAAATGGCTTCTAATGAAAAAGCCATTGACAACTCATCACTTAATAAATGTATTACTAAATGTGGTAAACACACGAAGAATAAAATCCGTATTCCATCGGGCTATGAAAAGACAGCCTCATCTGTGAGCGATTCCATTAAAAATTATTATAAAATGTGTGAATTTATATCAAAGGACAAGGCTTTAAATACAACAAATCTTATATCATTACATGGATATGGATATGAAACAGATTAGGAATGAATTGTTTCAAATTTTATTAATTATTGAATAAATTGAATTATACAAAAAAATGGTATATATTGTCATTTGAATAATAGTTAGTTGTCATTGTATAATCAATGTTAGAGTTGAACTCAAATTGCAGTGATTCTTATTGTTTAAATAAGAATATTTTCATTAATATACATTTATATATAAGTTTCAGATAAAGTACAGTAGAAATAATTGCTTATATAATATGGACCGCAATTCAACAAAATGGCTATTAATATAATTCAAAGTTAATCATTAACAGTTAGTGTTTTATATGAAACGCATCAAAATGCCATTAAATAAGACAACTATTAACTCTTTTAATGCTTTGTCAACTACAGGTATTATTGAAAGTATTTATTTAAAGTAATTTATTTTACAACACATTGTATTCCAAAAAATAATATTCTAAATTTGGCGCTAATTTAAAGCTTATGAAAAACTAGATTCAAATGTTTAGCAACAAATAAGATGCAAATACAATAAATTTAATGCTGAGAAAAGTGTATAATTCAACTTAAGGTGAATTTGAGGGAAATAAGTGTAATCTTGTAGTCTTTGAATGATAGAAGTTTATGATACAAATACATATATATATACAGTACATATACTAATACAGTAATAGCTACAGTACGCATAGCTATATATGTATGTATGCTATTGTATGGTATGCTATCAGAACATATGCGTTTTGCTTAATTATTCCATTTCATGTCAACCAAACACCTCTTGCGAAGCGTAGACCACATAAAGAAAGCCGTCCTCGTCCTTAAAATCATTTAATAACATAAGTTTAATACAGTATTCATATAACAATTGACATAAAGCAAATCAGACCCGTTCGCGCTCATAGATCTCTCCCATAGTGGTCGAGACGGCAGCTATTGATCTTTGATTCATCAATAGGAAGAAAGCCTGGTTTGGATGCAGTTGGAGTCGACGGCTATTCAATTATAAATTACATTTATGTCAATAAATCATTTCTAAGATTCCTTTTAAGAGAAAGGATTCCTAAGACTCCTTTCAAGAGAAGACATGAGTCAAACCTACCGAATGATTTTGATCAGTTCACCAATAGAGATGTGATCCGGAACTGCAATGCAACACAACTATCATTAGCTCATTCTTTATTACTTATTAATTACATTATCACTAAATTATTCAATTGTTTCGCAATAATAATAAGTGAATAATAAGTGAATCAATACATAGATATGATTAGAGAGTGTCTTAAATATTGCAATAAAGCACTGATAGTAAAGATTTCATACCCAAGAATTTGGTTCTGTCCAGAACTGGTAATTGTTTTTCTCCGTGAAATCGTTCGATCACTACTGGAATCTATTTTTTAATAAATATTTATTTAATTTTTTAAAATTGATTTAAAAATAACTTATTATAATATTAATACAAATTAATTGATAAGAATATAATTCGATGATTTCATTCAAAAAACGCAATTAATATGATATAAAGTGATGCAAATATTGCATAATAACTGCAAAATAACTTTTATCAATATTTATATTAAAAGCACATAAAAATTATATTGAAATCTATAATAATATTGAAATGAATAATAAAATGTTTGAATACTTTGTTTGGATGAAGATTTCTGATCTCTTCGACGTCTTGTTTTCGTTGGACTTTAAAAACAAATCATAATTGAAATGATTATTAAAAATATAAATAAAACAAAGAGTTTGTTTATAAAAAATGGTTGACTTATTGTCTGACAAAATGAAAATATTATCAAATATTTATAATTACCAAAAGAACGCCTTTGTTTGAAAGACTTGTTTTGTTGAGCCATTGTTTTCAGCAATTGATTACTTATTTATAATTAAAATATCAATAAATAAACTGTTTTTGTTTGAAAACTAAAATCACAATTAATTAAAATATCAATAATAAAGAGATTGCGTTTAACTTATTATAAGTGCGTAACAACAGTCAGTGTTGAGTCTTAATCAATGTTTATATTCAAGATGTTAGAGGTTTAGGGGTTGGGCCAAAACAGTGTGACGTACGAGTCATACGGTATGATCGCAGCGATAGCAAGCAATACATCAGTGGATGGGTATCACAAAAAAGTCGCCTTAGAGGCCAACCCAGTCGACATATAACAACATTTTAATTTAATTCTCTTTTATTCTATCTTTAATCTGATAATCAAACAATTTGCTTACTTTTTAAATAACTTCAAAACTTACAATAATTTATATTTTATTAACTTTTAAAAAAATAATTTATAGTATAATAAGTTTATAATAACTGATATTTTTGTAAATAATTGAATTACTTCTGTATAAGAGTTTCTGCAGTACATTGTGTGGAACAGAAACTAATCCTAATTTTTCCATTAAAATACAATACAATACAATACAATAGCAAAATTGTGTATATACTCAATGCCAGTAGCTATAGTCTATAGAGCAGGGCTTCTCAAACTTTTTTGATTCGCGGAACACCTTTAAGTCTTGTGACTTTTCGTCGAACACCAAAAGTCTTTTTTGCATACATTTTTACATTAATAATACGTAACTTATTTGAAACGAGGGATAGTTTGTCTTAAAAAGAAGGCAACACAATTATTTTGTCCAATGTGTTCAATTGATTAGTTTAAATATTCAATTTTAGTTATTTTATAGATACGGACTTATCATAGATTTATATTATAGGGCTTACCCAAACATGGTTTACCAAAGTCTCTACACATGTCTGAGACATCCTATACATGAGAATTTCTCAATAAGTAACCCCTCACTTGATTTTGAAAGGAATAAAAATTTAACAAAATTTGATCATACAGATACTTGTTATAAAATTAAAAGAACATTGCATTATTTTTTTTAATAATTGTAAATTTTTGTTAAATCTTTATTTAATATATAAAAGTTCACACTAAAAGTTTTGAAACTCGCTCTAACGAAAAAATATTTTCAAAAATTGTCAAAATTTTTGAAATCACAAGTCTTTTATGACGTACAGTATATCTAAATTTTTTTATTCACTTCTGATGGTCAGTTTAAGTTCTGTGTCAACTAAAGAGATTAACTATTTAACACTAGGGTCTATGGAAG